>RJWM01007286.1:0-79054 GCA_004363535.1 Dasyprocta punctata | reverse complement strand
GTCATTGTAGGGTATATAAAAATTACAACAGGGCAGAGTTGGGAAAGCAACATTTACACCCTCTCTTTGTGCTTGGTGGTGACTGCCTGTATCATTTACTCTTCATAATACTGGAGTTGTTATCAGTCAAGATACTAGCAGGAAACTGATGTCATACTTAAAGTGAATAATTGAGCAAAGTTCAGTGCAGAGCTTAATAAACAGGATATGGGGGAACAGGAAGGGAGAATGCAGCCCCCTGGAACTGGGGCCATGGGGTAAGGAACTGGAGGGACCCAGAGAGGGAGAGACACACTCACTCCTCACCCTGATGCAGAATGAATATGCGGGAGGGCTGTGTGACAGGGGCTGTGACCTCTGGAATGAGGACAGCGCAGCCTGAGAGAGAGAATAAACACCCACTGTGCTGTCCTCCCTTGTACTCTCCATCCTCGGCCAAGCCCATGTGAGGCAGCCACACTGGAGCCAGTGTAGGCGGTTTGTGGAGAGCAGATCAGACCCGGAGAGGCAATAGAAGGGTCCAGCACAGAAAGCTCAGTCTGCCAACCTGCAGCTGAGTGCCCAGGGTACGTCTGTGGTCAAGGTTAACGAGAGGCAAGGCTTAGTGGACTCACCCAATGCTGTGGGCTCAGAAATTCCTAGGGAGAATAGAAGGTAGTCACACAGTTGTTTCCATGCTATATTATTGGACATTATGGTTGATGTGCTCATTCTGCTCCTCATTCCAGGCTGATTAACCTCGCAGATGAAGAATCATTCATCAAATGAATGCCTACTGTGTGCCAGGAATTCTTCTGCTCATTGGTAAAAATAACAAGGCAGTCAGTGGTGGAGCCAGAGTATGAAGCCTCTAATTCCAGTGAAGCGTGTCAAGTAACATAGCAGAAATATTCAAAGGGACTAGGGGAGCACAAGAGAGACCCCCACACTTGGAGCACACCATGCCTAGCACTTATTGTGGGTTACACAAAAGTCTGTTGAATGGAAGATTAAATTCCAGCTTTTATGTCTCTCTCCTAGAATCATGGAATGTAATAATTGACAGAAACTTTCACAAACACTTAGGCTTACATTTAATAGATTTAGAAAGTAAGCCAAATGTACTGCAGTAGCAAGGCTAGGGAAAACCTGGGCTTCCTGATCCTAAGCCAAGAAATTTATTATCACCACTCGCATTGTCCTTGTAGGAGTATAACAGGGGAATCCACTGCGTAACAGAGAAATGGAAAGGGCTCTTTATCAGTGAACTGAGGAAGATTTTTGGACTTTTCTAAGATGGTTTTAATAAATAGTTCAATTTTTTTTTTTGCCAATTATGATTCAAGCAATACTTAACGAAAGTCTGGTGTGAATAGTATTTGCTTGGTTAAAAAAAAGAAAACCTTCAGGATATCACTAAGCAAATTGGAGTGACCTGTCTTGAAGAATATTTACAGTTTTATTTGGGGACCAAGTAGACTGGGGTATGTTTGGGTCCAACAGAGAATGCACAAAAGGAAAACAGCAGGCATGGGGAGCTAGTTGATGAGAACTAATTCTAGGGAATTAATTTGATCCAGAAGAGGAAGGGAATGAACATTTTCCAAGAGCCATTGCATATCATGAAAAACAAGCTGGCAGAACCCACAGAAGAAGAAAATGATGAACTCTTCCTTACCCATCATTATACAGCTCAGAGTACACATGCCAAGATTTTAGTTTCATGGAATCAGTAGTGATTAAGTCAGAAAAATCATTTTTCTCATTGGGCCATATTCGAGATTCTGACTGGGTGATTTTTCCTATGTGGGTGGATTGGTTCTGTTTGGCAAATTACTTAAGAGGGCCTGGATTGTTTGTTTATATGTTTGTATTTATAAATCTTGCCTCCTTTGGCCTTAGGATTTTTTCTGAAGAGAATAAAACCAAATGAAATAAAACAGTATAGAGTCAATCAAAACAAAACAATGAACATGGTACATGACTTCAAAAAAAGATACAAGGAAATCAATACTGGCTACCATAATGCCTCTTGTTGTCTTTAAAATATCTGATCATACCATCAGGCATAATAAAATCAAACAAAATAGTACAGAATAAAACCAATCAAAACAAAACAATGATAGCATTACAGGACTTCAAATGATAGTAAAATGACAGTGGCAATCATAATGCCTTTTGTTATCTTCAAAGTAGTTTCTTATACTCAGACATAATACAATCAAACAAAGCAAAGTAGAATAAAATCAATCAAAACAAAACAATGAAAGCAATACAAGGCTTCAAAACAAGATAATAGGAAATCAATAATAGCTACCATAATATATTTTGTTATCTTTGAAATAGCTGTCCACATCATCAAATATATTAAAATTAGACAAACAGAAACAGAATAAAATCAAACTAAAAAGAATAATGAAAACAATACAGGATTCAAATCATGATAATAGATTAACAATGGCCACTGACTTTACTTTTTAGACATTTCCTCCTTTTTCACTTTCACAATATGTACTGTGCATTTTGGGTCCCACTAACTCCTTTAGTTTTTTATACTAGGGCAACAACACAATATTCATCCATGTGACTCTGAACCATTTCATCCATGAGCATGATCTCAAGTTGTATCCATTTACTTACAAGAGCCTCGAAGTTATCTTTCTTTATAACTGAGTAACTTTCCATTGTATAAAAATGCCATGTCTTTCTTGTTCTCTCTGTAGCTAATGGGCAAGCTACCCCCATTTCTTTCTGGTTCCCTGTCACATAGAGCATTGCTCTCTCTCTTTTGACTTTCAGTCTATGAACCCCCTTTCAAGTTAAATGTGTTTCTTATATAAAGCATATTGATGGACACTGTCTCCTGATTCTCTCTGCCTGTGTTTCTTTTTATTGGTGAATTGAGGCCATCTACATTAATGGTTATGGCCAACATGCACTGCCTCATCTCTGCCATGCTATTTTCCTGTAGTTGGCTGCCTACTTTTCCTTTCCATTCAATTGTCTGCCCTGCTCGGTGATCCCCCTCTACTGCTGTTCCTGGAACCATGGTCTTTTTTTTTCTCTCTCTCTCTAGAATGCCCTTCAGTATTCTTTGTAGGGTTGGTTTAGTGGTCATGAATTCCTTCAGTTGTTCTTTGTCATGTAAATATCTTTTTTCTCCATTAATTTTGAAAGATAGTTTTGCAGGGTACATCAATCTGGGTTGGAAGTCGTTTTCTTTCAGGACTTGAAATACTTCACTCCAAGCTCTTCTTGACTTGATGGTTTGTGTTGAGAAGTCTGTCATGATTCTGATGGGTTTTCCTTTATAGGTGATCCGTTTATTTTCTCTAACAGCTTTTAATATTCTATTCCTTTGTTGAATTTCTAGGATCTTGATTATTATATGTCTGGGTGTAGATTTATTTTGGTTATGGTTAGCTGGAATTCTATATGCCTCACTTATCTGAATGTCACTTCCTTTTCCCATATTTGGAAAGTTTTCTGATATTATTTCTGTAAATAGACTTTTAATGTCATTCGCGTGACCCCTGCTTTTTCATTCACACCTATTATTCTTAAGTTATGTTTCTCTGAGTTGTCTTACTGCTGCTGAATTGTTACTTCCTTGTTCCTTGTTATTTTTAAGAGAACTTTCCTTTTGCAATCACAAGCTGTTAATCTGTCTTCAAGGTTTGAAAGTCTATCTTCAGTTCCTTTCAAGTGGTTTTTCCAGCTTTCAATGGAGTTTTTAACTTCCTGGATATCTCTTTGAACTGTTTCATGTATTCTAAATCCTTTTTATATTGTTCATTCAAGGTTTCCCTCATTTTCCTATGTTCCTCCATTTTTAAAACTATGTCTTCTTTAGAGGTGCTTAGCAATTCTTTTATTATGTTTTCCATTTCTTCTTTTACCTGATAGTACTTCTGTTCTAATTTCTTTTATAGCCTCATGAAGTTGTTTCTTTACTTCAGTTGCCATCGCTTCAGAAATTTCAGGTGTGCAATTCCTGATCTCTTCCATGTTTACATCTCCTGGACTTGCTCTGCTTGGGTTGGAGGCCAGAGACTGCCTCTTGCTTCTTCATCTTGACATATTCCTGGGTTCTTCTGGAAAAATGTGTAGTGGGGTCCCAGGCACTTCCTGCATTGGCTACAGTTTCTCTGAAGTGAGACTGTTTGGTTCTTCTAGCCAGTACTGGCCACTGGTGGGCTGGTGCAGGGCTTTCTGCTGCTTTTCCTAGCCTGTGTTGGCTCCCTGATGGCTGGTGGAGTGTGTGTGGGGGCGGGGCTGGCCACTGCCTGCAGACCTGGGCTGATCATCAGTGGGGATCCTCCACTATGGTCCCTGGAGTGTGTGTGGCGGGGGCAGCTGCTGCCTCCAGACCAAGTTGGCTACCTGCAGGAAACCTCTGCAATGGCCACTGGAACTTCCTTGGGTCTGCACCCAGCTAGGAGCTGCTAGAGGAAGCCAGCAGCAGTTCTGGTTCCAGGCTTATCTGGCCAGACTCCAAAATGGCTACCAGTCAATCACTGTCTCCCATGGGAGGACTGAGTCCTCTGCCCTCACCACCAGTCAGTGCCATCCTCTGCATCCGCCACTCCCCACCACCTCTGAGGTCTCTCTTTGCAGAAGCCTCTGGGTCACCAGCCACCACAGTCACTGTGACCGTGTGTCCCCAGGTTCCAACAGTTCCTCTCACACAGTGGGTCCAGCTCCAGGCAAAGGTGTCACCAGCTACCACCTTCTTCCTTTAAGTTTTTATTTTTACTCTTTCTGTGGGCTTCAGTCCTCACTTTAGATTCTTCCTCAGTCCAGGGGACCCACTTCCTTCCATCTTGTCTTCCCTACAATGCTATATTCCAGCATCTGGACTGTATCTCTCAGAGAGGCTGTTTACTCTGCTGCTTACTGTTCCGCCATCTTCCTGGAAGCCCCTTAGGATGTTTTTTGAAAGCAATTCAAGGATACAAAAAAATGAATTTAAATGAAATAATTGAGTGCTTAAATTTAGTAGCAAAATATTTTCTCTGGTTTCTTTGGCTTTTACATTTGTTATACCATCATGGATGTGAAGAATAATTATAGCTATCAATTATAATAACATGCAAATATTGACCAGGAGATAGCTCTTAAATGTTGAAAAATATTCCCAGAGTTAAAATGGAACTTAATCTTCTGATATCATTATATGATTAAAATTGACTTCCAGATTTAACTGTAGGGTCAGACTTAATATTAAGTGCCGGGGTTTGCAGGTGCTACCCCAAGATAAGGCATTTTGGCATACCAAATATTTTAAATTGAACAGATTCAAGAAAACAGAAGAAGCAAGGTCACTTTAATCTTTCTTTAGAGCTTTATTTCCTTTTGAAACCTCTCACCT
The DNA here is from genome assembly GCA_004363535.1 of Dasyprocta punctata. Lineage (NCBI taxonomy): Eukaryota > Metazoa > Chordata > Mammalia > Rodentia > Dasyproctidae > Dasyprocta > Dasyprocta punctata. The sequence continues at coordinate 73,704 of RJWM01007286.1, read as the reverse complement.
CATGTAAAACATTTAAATAAATTGGTATATATTTTCTCTTGTTGATTGCTGTAGAAGCCTCAGCCATGAACCTAGAAGGGTAAAAGTAAAAGATATTTTTTCTCTTATAGAAGCAACCTAAACAGGCATGAATGTTTCAGTGCACAGAAGTTTTTCTGGTACCTATTTCTTCCCCCTAGATCACAAACTAAAATTTTAATTGTAAAATTCAGGAATTGAGGATTTGGCAAATGGAATTCTACAAGTCTTACTTTTTCTTGTCTGTGTACCCCTAATTAATAGGTGAGTCAGTTCAGGTCTGGGATTTTCTAGCATTTAAGGATGTCATGCTCTGTGAGGTATGGATATTATACAATTCCTGAAGAGTCAAATTATTGTTTCTCTGCAGATCACCTATTATGTTCTGACAGATTACTTGGAATCAGTAGGAACTTGGCTTATAAGAGGCATAAATTAAGCATCAAGTTTTGTTAAATTGTAGATTTTAGAAGGCAATTTCATTTATTTATTAAAATAACAGACTTCAGTAGACACCATGAAGCACATATAGGTATAGGAGCTGGGAGGGGAGGTTGAATATGCCTACCACTAGTTAAAATACTAGACACAATAAAGTAGCACAAGTGTCATTTACAGGGTGCTGGCTTCCTGCTGAGAATTTACAGACCAATAAAACCTCTGGCCAAAGGAATCAGGACAAGCTGATAGAGAAGGTGGCTTTGAGCAGGGTCTTTCTTGGTCTCTCAGTACCATCAAACCTCCCAAATATACATTTTCTCTCCTCTCCATTTGTTATACCTATTATTTGCAATTATTTTTGTGATTAGAGATTCATGTCTGTCCCTGTCTCTAGATTGGAAGGCATGTGAGGAGAGGGAACAGGCTGGTTCTGCTCGTATAGCTGGTATGGTGTGTGGTTCACTGTGGGAAGTTCATAATTGATGAATGAATGAAGAGGCATTTATCAGCTCCCACTACACATCTGACATGTGCTGTGTGTACTGTCTTGTCTTCCTCGCAAGGACACCTTGACACTGTTATTCTCTGCCCGGTTTACCAGTCTGCCTACCGTCTTAGGATCAATATGAGATTTAATCCTAGGTAGGTCAGGCAGTGCTGCTCCCCCATCATAGTGTGGGCAGAGGGGGCCCAAGGAGCAGGGCTTCTGGAGGGGCTGCCTGAGAGAGGGGGCCACAGCTGGAACCCTGCCAAGCTCTCTACTGGGAGATCAAGGAGGTGGGTTGATGTCCCTTGAAGGAGACCTCTGATGGGACTTTTTTTGCTGGTCACTTGCCCTGAGTGTCTTTCATAGCCTGGTAGTTCTGTCTACATCTCTACCCAAGTGGCCCAAATAAAAAAATGAATCTGTTGTCCTTGGTGCCTGGCATGATTCCTGACTTCTTACTAACATCATGAATCTTGACTTTTAGCATATTTTGCTTCTCAGCTGGTCCAAGTCCTAACTTGACCCACTCCAGGGCTTCTTCCTGTGACTTACATCTTAGTCCGCTATTGACCCATGGTCAACCATAACTTACATTTGCCTCCTTCGCCTCTGTACTCTGCTGAGGATCCAGCACCTGCCCAAGCTTAAAGCTGCTAGTTTTGGTTTCTAGACAAAGTTTTGCTTTCTAGGTAAGATTCCCTGCCAACTCTGCACTTTCATCCTCCCCTTAAGCTCAACTCTCCCCTCCTGGAGTCACGTAGGATGGAGCAGTCATTCAGACCACTTTCTCCTCCCTGCCTGTTTTCAGATGGTTACCTTTGCCCTTTCCTTTCATCTTTAGAAATCCCCTGTGTCCCATCTGACCCACCATCTTTTGAAAAATGTACCTTTTTATGTGTTCTGCTGGAGTCAGAGTACTTCTGTCAGAGTACTTCTCACCTCTGATGCGGCTGGTTCTTCTCATACCCATTTCCCCTCCTGATCAAGAGTGAGATTGAGAACAGCAGCTCCGGCCTCTGGGTCCTCAGTTACAGGTACCCACTTCTTCCCAGCCTGCTCTTCCCTTCCAGTACTCTCTTGAGTCATGACAGATGTCGGCTGTAAATTCAGCAAATGGTTGTTTATAAGGGGGTGGAATTGATGACCTATCAAGTAGGGTCTTCTAGCACAATGATGATGTACTAATTTGGTGGCAGGTACTTTATATGTGTCTTTTTGTGTTGTGATTCTATGTGGCTTATATATATTTGAAACTATTTTTTTTGTACTACTTCTATGAGTCCATTTCTCATTATTATAGCATGATGCCTGAGGCTGAGTACTTTATATAGAAAGAGATTTATTTAGATAACAGTTCTGGAAATTTGAGGGCATGGAGCTGGCATGGGCTCGTGTCTGGTGGAGATTTCATAGTGGATGGCATCATGGTGGGAGCCCTTGGGAAAGAGAGATCATGTGGTGAGACAGGAAGCCAGGCAGAAAGGAGGGTACAGTCTTGCTCTTTTAGTAATATAGTAACCTTCTTTTAAGAACTAGCTTAAGGTCACATGACAGCTACTTAATCCATTGTCTCTGTGTCAGTAGATAACGTTCATTTGTTCCTCTTTCCCAACTATAGTCCTCTCCTTTCCTCCAAGACATGATAGAATAAAGAGGTAGGCTCAGTTTTGTGACAGTTTATTTTCATTATTTGAGTTTACTTTCTTCCTTCTCTGTCTCCTTACTTACTTTACTTCTCTTTTCTTCTTTTTTGGCAGTGTACATACTTCTAAACCAACCTCAGCTCTTTGTGCTATTCTGATGGATGGTGATCTTTGAGTGATGAGTGGAAGAGAATTCTTACATTTAAAAATCTAAATAAGACATCATCAGATGATCTAGAGGAATGACAACTAAAAGCTACATTTACAAAATTCTCTGTGGATGATGTACTTCTGTACTGGGAATTATGTACTTTAGCGAAGACAGAGTAGTTAGTCTAGAAACTTCTGTGATGTGAAGGAAAAGTGTAGCAGGCCTACTGAGGCAGCAAGAAAACAGATCATCTTAGAAATAAGAAAACTTCATAAAGTCATCCAGATGAGTTCTTTCTCTACCCTGAGAGTTAAGGCTGTTAGCAGAGCCCTATTATGTTACTATGGAGATAACTGCTGCTTACTGGAAGAATATAGTTTTGTAGGTTATCAACTAAGATACTTTTATCAGCTATTAATGGGAGGCCCAATTCAAAACGTCTTAGATGATGAGACGATTTTTCATCTTACCTAGTGCGGAATTCTGAATAGGGTGCTCTAGGGTTTGATTAATTCAAAATTCATGCCATCAAACACTCAAGTCTTTCCTCCCTTTTATCTCTGTTGCTTTTGCCTTGTTGGTTTTTGTCTTCAGCTTTTCTTTCTTCTGGTTTCAAGAAGAGGCTATATTGAAAGGTAGTGCTGCGGCAATATTATTACACTTTTTACACTGTCCTTCTGAAGATGCCTCCTCCACCTCCAGCAGGTTCCTTTTCCCACCAGAGCACCTAGAACTGGGTCAGAGACCCACCCTTCACCACCAGGCAGGTGGCATGGGAGCCACAAGAATAGAGCAGACCAATCAGGATTGACCTGATTCGCAAGTTGGAGAGAGAATTGACCATCAGTTAAAAATAGGGCTCTAAACATAGGAAATGAGAGAAATGATTGTTTGGGTCCCTTATGAGTGTTCTTCCTCAATGCCTAGGACAGTGATGGTGAGCACGCATGCTGCAGGTAGCATGCAGAACCCTCTCTGTCAAAACACAAGCCAAGCCGCTCCAGCCAAAGTTTGATAAATTACCAACACGCATACAACAGCAAAGATCACATTAATTGAGCAAAAGCATGCCAAAGGCAAACTTTTACCTCCCAATAAAAAACTGTTCACAGCATTAAAGCTCTGTTATTGTGTTTTTCTTTTAAGACAAAAGATGTTAATGTATGAGTTGCTTTTTTCTAAACTAAAACCTTAGTATTCAGGTTTAATTGCACCGTTGGCACTTTGCTGTAAATAAGTGGGTTTGAGTTGCAGTTTGGGCACTTGGTCTCTGAAAGGTTCATCATCACTGGCTCAGGAAATGTGTGAAGAAAGAAATTGATTCAAGACAAAATGATAAGGCCGGGGGTGTAGCTGAGTGGTAGAGCACCTGTCTAGCATGCGCAACGTCCTGGGTTCCATCCCCAGTGCCAAAACATACAAAAACAAAAAAAGAGAAGCAAAACACAGAATCAAACCCCCCCCCAACCACTTCTTGGGGCACACAAAGGCTTTCCTTTCCTTTGAGAGCCTGTGCCATTTGTTCATGTCTGTGTGTGAAGACAGTACTGTCTAGGGCCATTGTCTCCACCCGAGTTACATCAGCGTTCAAGTGGGCTGTGAGAACAGTTTGTGTCTTTTCACTTAGGAAAATGATAACAAGTGTGGAATCACAAAGACAGGCGAAAGTCACACAGTCGTCACGTCACCGTCGTTATTTGTCAAATCCTTGCTCTGAGGAGCCTCTGACAGAGTCACTTTTCACCCACTGAACAACATCTTGGGGGCGGGGGGCAAGCTTGCTTGCCCACCAGCCAACGAAGTGACGTGTGACCTGGGCTACATCAAGCTGACTCTCTCTCAGGACTTTGAATTGTGAGTGCCGTGACAGGAGGCTGTTAAAAATGGCTGGTGCCTACTCTTCCAGGAGCAGGTTGACTCTTTCTGTTCCCCACATCCATCAACCCCAGCCCACCCCAACCAGCTGCTTTATTCTGCGCCTGCTCCTCCAGTCTGCCCTTTGACACTGCCACCTGCTGGTTAGGTCCTCATGCAGACAACTTCTCCTGCTGAAGTCTCCAGTTGCTTTTTGTTGCCTGTTGGATGCAACATCTAACATCTATTTTATTTTATAAAGTCATAGGATGTCAGAGCTTTAAGAAATCTGATAGTTCATCTAGTTCAACTCCCTGGCTTTACAGTGGAGGGAACTGAAGCCCCTAGAGGTTGAGGATTTCACCCAAGGTCACGTCACAGAGTTCACTGGTGACAGAACTTGGGATAAAGACAGAGTCTCCTTCCCTCAGGGTAGTGTAGGCTGCTTGCTTTTTTCCTTTTAATCTCATTTTAGTATAAAGCAGAGCCTCTCTCTCTCTCTCTCTCTCTCTCTCTCTCTGTCTCTCTGTCTCTCCCTCCCTCCCCTACTCCATAACTACAACATTTAATAGAAGATAGTGAGTTAAGAATTCCCCCTCCCCATGCCAACCTGACAATTTGCTTTGTGTAGTTTAAAGGCTTACTTTGAGAGATATCCTTTCAGGGACATGGCATGTTGCAGACAGGCATCCGTTTTTGTCCATATATGGGTCCCTGCTGCTTCCTGGCTATCTGCAAATGTTTATTCTTTCACATGAAGGTCGTGTTTGGAAAGGAAGTGGTTTGCACTAGGGAAATACATGGGCGGGGGTTCGGAAAGAGGTTACTTACCGTTTCTAAGTCTGACCCTTCCAGCTGTGTGCGTTTGCAGGGGATCTTCCTCCCCACACAGGAATACGTGCATATCTGCCTTCTACTTTCAGAGGGGGAAGCCATAGCTCATGCAGCCACTGCCTTGACAGCCCAAGGCTGGGGTAGGAGTTGGAAAGGAAATTCATGATAACAGTACTGATAACATGCCAGGTGCTGTTTGAAGCACTTAGCACATCTTCATTTTAAAAAGGAGTTAAGAAGATAGGAATTATTACCATTAATCCGCTTTACCAGCAAAGAAATGAAAACCAAGAGAGGTTAAGTAACTCGCTTCAGGTCACACAGCTTTCAAGCCAGAAGTGCTGAGATTTGAATACAAGCAAGTTTTTTGTTTTTTGCTTCTCCTCTTTTTTGCAGTGTTGAAGACCAAATTCCTTATATCACACCCTGAGCAAGGGCTACTGGGCAGAGCTCTGCCCCAGCCATTGAAGTCTGAGCCCCTGAACCTCTGCTCTCTTGCATCTTAACCACAGAAACTCTCCCCAAGGAGGGAAAAGTGGGTTCTGTTTCTTAGGAATAAAAGATTATCCAGTAGTCAACTGGTCTTTCACAAAAACTTCTAATAGGGTTGGTAGCATGAATCTCCTTTGTCTCAACAATGCGTGGGAAGTCTACATACAAACAAAATTCTACCACACATTTCCTACACAGCAAAAGATTCCTGTATCTATACCTGTGTAATACAGTACCTTAAAGACCCCAATTGTGTAACAGTTGTGAGAAGAATTACATAGAAGAGTTTTTCTTTGTCTGAATGCTCATAAAATAGGATCAATAAATAATGTATTAAATTGACTTTTTAAAAGAAATTCTCTTAACCTATCACAAGCTTTCCTATGGTGAAAAACATTAAATGCAATGCAAAAATACCCAAGTAGTGACAGGAAGAGGCTACGGAGTTGGAGTACCTGGTAAGTTTCCTTTTTCCTTAGTGTTTCTAGATGTGTTTTTCTACTCAAAATTTACTCCAGAGAGATGGGATACCTTGATGTTTCATTTTTTTTAAGGGGATTAACTTTAGGACCTGACCTATATACCCATGATTCTTTATTTTTTATTCTGAGCCAGGGTCTCATTAAGCTGCTAAACTGCCTAGGTTGGGCTTGAATTTGGGATCCTCCTGTATTACCCTCTCAAAGTACTAGGGTTATAGGTATGCATCACCATGTCCAGCTCTCTATTCCATTTTTATTTGGGCAAATAGACAATGTAGGAATTTTTTTCTCCTCCCTTTCTCTCTCTGGAACCCAGGACCTAGCATACACTCTACTACTGAGCCACATCCCTAGCTGTAGATTTTCTTTCTAAGCAATGTACCATTACAAAGTTCCACTATGTCAAAATAAAACAACAGTGTGTAATGTTTATACCATGGTGAGTTTTTTATGCATTTTCATGGATAAAAGTTGCATTTTATGTAATTTTCATTTAAGGTGAAAAAATCTGCTAATAATAAAAATTGTCTACTTTATTGTAGCTATCTGAATAATAGACTAATACTAGAAGGAAGGATCTCTAGGATCCAGTAATTGTTACTTTTTTACATAGTAGATTAACGTGAACAGAAAGGACCTCAATACCGTATTTAAATGCCAGGTATTTCATCAAAAGCAGCAATTCCAGAGCAGGATGGATGGGGGTGGAGGAGCAGCATGCAGGTGAGAGAAGAGAGGCGATTACCTGCTTATGGAGGCCTCCCCTCTCAGGGATCCAGCTTGGCCAGCCTGGGCACAAAGAAACCAATGCAAGACTCCACTGTTCCTTCCCATTGTCTTAACACCATAATAGCTGAGCAGCAAAACATCTTTCCTATCAGCTTAGCATCCAGACCTAGGTTATCTACAAAAATTTCAGTGAAATGTAACTGCTTGCTGTTTATCACATAATAAAGCCCTTGCTGGGCTTTCTTTTGATTATTAAATATTGCTGAAGCAGAGGTCTTTTAATTGTCCATCATTTGTTAATATAAGACAAAACAAAACAGAAAAACAAAAGCTACCTACCATATGCCAGTTACAATCTGATACCAGAGAGGAAACCCAAACAGTTACAACCCAGCCTGGAAAGAGGAAGACTGGGTCCTAATTCTTTGAGGGACTAATTTTATCTGTCTCTGGATTCCCAATACCACATGAAAATGATCCAATAATTGAGTGAATGGAGCGCACTGGGAGTCCAGACAAGGGGCATCTAAATCAAAGTAGAAGGCAGAGGTGAGGGAAGATGTCCCAGGAAAGGTGACACAATCTGACAAAGCAAAAGGGTCCTGAAAGGATAAATTGAAGAATAATTTGGCCATTGGTGAAAGGAACACATATTAAGTCTTTTGTCAGTGGCATAAAGAAAAGGGACTTAATTCAAGGCCAGTATGTCCTCTAAAACACACACATACGCACACACACACACGCCATGTGCATGGGCCTGGGCTCCTGACATTCAGGAGACAGAAATATACTTTCTTTGCAAATACTATAACTATGACACTCTCTTTCTCAAGGTCACTGCCATAATTAATGTGTGAGGGAGAGGCAGGCTTTGTTACACTTGAGAATGTCAGAGTTCTGCCGGGGAAAACTGACAGCACTGTGATCTATTGCAATATTTTTTTACGCAGTATAATTTGAGCTTGTAACTGCTTAACCAATTAAAGATTAAGCAGACAGACCTTAAATGCGACTGCATAACTGAAAGAGTGATTTATTACACCAAACGTTATTGGGGTGCAGTGGGGGGAAGGGGGGCTGATTGCATTGGGAAAGACACCATCGTCAGAAGCTGCTAATCGGTGCTCCAGAACCAGTGTTCTCTGTTCAACCAGAGAAAAGCTGCTCCTTAAACCTCTGCCCGATCCCTTAGAGAATGCCAGGGCACAGTGACACGCTAAATGGCTTGACAAGTCCTATAACTAAGGAAAATTAATGGTGAAGCAAACACATACTGAGGAAATCCTGTTTGTTTTCTTCCCACTCTTCCCTAATTATCAGTTCTTGACCCATCATAGAATATTGAGACTGCTTTGCTGGAATTACACTACAGCCAGATTTTTTTAATCCATTCAAAGATACTTTCCCTTAAAGCACAGTTTCCTTTGCGAGAATGATGTTATCCTAGCTTGGGGAATGCATTGGTCTCTGGCATCAGCACTGTTGGAGCTTTCAGCTCATACAGATCCCTCACGGGCTCTAATCACTGTGTGGTGGCAGCAGCAGGGGTTAGGTAGCACTCTGGAGAGGTGGCAGGGAGTGAAGTTGCAGGGATGACCTGCGGAGACTTCTGTAGGGTTTGCACTGAGTCTTGGGGGAGGAACTGGTAAAAGTTCCTGGAAAGAGGCAAGGTCAACAGGACAAAGGACTTTGTGAGCATTTTTATGAATGCTGAAATGAGCTGGTGAAGGTGCAATCAGAGGAATAACAAGATTTCCACCTTAAAGACTTCTGACAGTACTGTCATGGATGGGTCAGAAGGGGACTCAGACCTGGAATGGAACCCGACTGGTGTCAGTTACACTAGCTCATAGGAAGCATGGGGAGAAACAGAAGCCAGATTGAAGCAATGGGATGGAGGGAGATGCACAAAGCAGAAGAAATTGGTAGCACTTGGAAAACAATTGGATGTTGGAGATGAGGAAAAGACACAATTTAGGGTGATAGCCAGGCTTCTAATAGAGGAGCCACTATGCATCAGCTAAGACAGAGATGTAGGAGGAGCAGGAGAGATGATACATTTATGGTGTCCCCCAAATTCTGATTTATAGAGCTCTGGCAGGAAGTTGACAGTAAGTCTGGTGTGCAGGAGTGACATCTGGGTTCCACATAGGAATTTGTGTGTCGCGGGCACACCAGGTGGTGGTTGCCGAAGCCACGGATAGCTTGCAAGGCAGTTGCATAAATTCTGTAGATGTCTTTGCTCAGATGGATAATTTTGGATGAAAGAAGTGCAAAGTGAATTTCAAATTGAACCCTGTTTTACTCGGGAGAGTGTACAATGGTTGCAGTAAATGCACACAGATTGGATGGATATATGGATGAAGAGATGATTAAATAACTGATGAGTGTAGGTTCTTGAAAATCAATAAATGTTCTCTTTTGTTTTGTCTTGCAATTTGTTTCAGTTTCAGCTCTGGCATGAAAAAATGTGACTACCTTAAAAAGCAAAAAGACACCATTTGGATGCAATATGTGAGGGTTTTACTCCTGCTTTTAAAAATCAATGAGCCTTTCACTCTTGAAGCCTGCTAATTTCAGAACATTTGATGTATGTTCCTGCTTGACATTAGTGCCCTGGCAGTCACTGACCAACTGCTGCCTTTGTAGCAAAACCACCTGGAGATGAACAGTTAAGTGGCAGACTGAGTACCATTCTGCAAGCAAGCGTGTCATTTTGTACATTACTCGCCTTGAGTAAATGTGAGTCTTTGGTCTATATTCTTTGCCAGAAAGCAAGTGGGTTTAAAAGAAAGAAATATGTGGGATGTAGGCACTGACTCGTAACATCCATGTCTCATGTGAATGGCCCCAGTATGTTCTCAGGGGCTGTAGAATAGACCAAAACCTCCTTGATAATCAATCACACCACCAAGCCAGCTAGAAATACATAGTCCACTATCATTGATGGATAACTTTATGTTGGTAGAAAACATGTAAGTAGTTCTGAGCCTTTAGAAATCATTGAAGAAATATTTTAAAATGCACAAAATGGCCAAAGTACTTTAACACTTCACTACCAGGTGTCGAAAAGTATGGGCACTGCCAAGGAAATTATAAGCCCGTGTTGTGGTTCCAGGAAATTAATAGAACTCAGATTTGCCATGTGCTGAGACTTTCCTCTGCTCTCCATTGATTAACCTTTGAGTGAAATGGAGCAGAGACCTCAGTTCATTCAACCCTGACACGTTATTTGTGTCTACAATTTCCCCATAAATTTGGAGAGGGAGAGACAGAAATCACAGATGCAGGAATTTAAATCCCCTTGTGCTGCATTTGTCAAGATGAACAGATTGTAAACTGCTTCTTGCAAATATGATATGCATCTGGGCATCAGACTAATAACTCCAAACCATGGGCTCATTCATTTGTGTGGTGCCTCCCTCCAGAAGTTTCTGAGATTGCCTTTGGAGCTGTTATATGTCCCAGAGCTGTTCAGTTGAGCTGTTGAATAGGAAGATTAGAGAGACTATCTGGCTAAGGAATTTAGAGGACTTTTCCAATGAAATGGAAATGACATTTTTCTGTTTACATCATCACAGTCTTTACAAATTATGCACTCGGAATACTCGATTGAGCATTTCTGAAGAAAGCAAGGAGAGATTTGTGCAGTCATCAACATTGTCTTAGATACTTGCAAGAAATTCAGATCCCTTATATGCTTCTGGCTCTTGTGTGTACTTTTCATATCTGGGAGGGCTTTATCCTCTGATCTCTCTGTCACAATTAATTTCTCTTTTGTCTCTTGTTTTGATTTTTTCAAAATTTAGCTACACAAGTTATCCATTAACATATTAGAAAATGTAAACAGTAAAGATAACACTGGGGTCTCTCTTGATTATTCTATCAAATTTTGATGCTCTCCCCCACATCCTCTTCTACCTCTGCTTATAGCACTGTTGATAGGTTTTTGTGTTAAAAGTTTGGACTAAATGTGTATGCAGCATTTTTGTGCATGTGAGTGTGTTATTTTAGTTAGGCATCAGCAATAAATCTTGGAGCTCAGCAGTAGAGAGCCATTTCATTCATTTTATTCTTTATTTTATGGTAACATAATATTTCACAGTATCATGTGCCACAGTTAACTTATTTGTATGGTTCTGATTTTTCACTATAGTTCATCCTACTTTAAAAGGTGAATTTTATAGAGTTCTTTGCAGTAAAAATTATAAATTCCATTGATTTTAATGGAAAAAAACTATGCATTTCTAAGGCCCCAAATATTATCCATTTGTACAACACCACCTATTGCTCAAATGGACAGTTTACTTCCACGGTCAATATTCTATTTATTACACAAATCAACCATTTCCTATGAATATGTCTGTCCCTATAATATGTCTGCCTGTCTCATTCGGCATTTACAGGTTATACATCTAAGGTTCTGATATATTTATTCATCTTACAAACAGTCACTGACCACCTACTATGTGTCAGACACAATTTAGGGTACCGGGAAAATGGTGATAAACAAAACAGAATTTCCTGCTCTGAAGGAAATTACCTCCTAGTGTAAGACAGATAGCAGATAAGTAAGATACGAAGGATGCTGGAGAGTGATATGTCCCAAAGAGAAAACCATGAAACAGGGAAAGCGGCTCACTCCAAAGGCTTTTGAATAAAGATTGGAAAGAGTGAAGGAGTAGCTGTGAGAGTGTCTGGAATAAAAGTATTCCTAACTAAGATATTCTCTAGGAACGGATGAATTTTTCTGACTGAGAAACAGTCAGAGTCTTTTCTGCCCTGCGGTTCACCATTTGGTTTCTTGCCCTATATCACTTATCAGCAGTGGGAGTTCCCAACCCAAACCATACTTTCCCCTAGTGCCCTCCCTGTAAAAGAAGCAAAGGTGGCCACAGTTTTCGGGGAACAATGAATCACTCAACACACAAAGTCTAAGACATGGGGACAATGGGCTTGTAGGCTCACCACTATCTCCTGGGATCAGAGACATTGGCAGGGAAAATGTGGTTAACCCTCCAACAGGGAGATTGGGGAGCAATTTGTCTCTGCTTGAGGCCACAGGATGGAGAGAGGGGAGCCCAGCGATTGGATGGAAGAGAACTCAGTCCATGGGAAAATGAGCAAATTTTCTATTTATAATCAAGTGTCTGCTTGTCCATGGGCTTTGTCCGGATGTAAAACACAGCCTTTCTAATTATTAGTTGAATGATCACAGGCACATTACTTCATCTCCCTGAACTGCATTTTCCTCTGTGAAATGGGTGTAATAATAGAGGTTATCTCATGGGGGATTACATGAGATCAAAGAAGTACAGGGCTTATCCTAGGTGTCTGAAACATAATTAAACTCTCAGTCAACAGATGTGCCATCATTGTGGTGGCTTGGACAGCAAATACACTGCATAAGCTATCATCATTATCATCATCACCATCATTGTTTCCAGGCCTCAGCAGGGACTGGCACCAAGTTCAGGGTTAAAGGAGGCATTATTTAGTGTCTCACAGAACTTAGTATTGAGGATGTAGCTTAAAGGCTGCCTAGACAAGTCTGTAATCTTCAAGGTAGGAAAAGCATTTTTAAAAAATGCTCTAGGAAGTGGGTTGAGTTCAGGATTTTCAGGAGTGGTGTCTATTTGCAAACAGGCTTCCCTCGCATCAGAGCAGGGGGAGGGAGGGGTGGACACAATGGAGGCATTTCAGAGCCATCGAAGGCACCTGCGAGAGACAGAACGCTGAGTGCTACAACCAAGACGCTGCTTGACAGTAAATGCCTGTGAAATAACAAAGGCGCCTGCGGTGAGAACCATCCAGGGGCCAAAGAACCCCTCGTGGTTTCATTCTGTGTCTTTTAGGTCCCAGTTTGCTCTCAGTTGCATGGAAACAACCAAAGCTGACAACCAAAGCTTTCAGCTACAAACCTAGCTCTCAGCTTCCAGAGAGCTAAGCATATAAATATCAGGGTTCAGATGTCTCTAAAAATAATATGTTACATTTTTCTTTTGTTGGGATGCTCTTTGTAATAGTTCAAAATGCTTCTCAGGTCTGACTTGGGTTTGAATCCTGACTGATCTTGAATCTTGTGCTGTGGACCAGCTACATAAGCTCAGTGTTCTTGTCAGGGTAGTGGAGACTGAAATTGTATCTACCTATAAGGGACTACGGAGGTTAAATGGGACGATGTACAATATATAAAACATGCAGTGCAGAACCCAGCACCTAGCAAATATATATTATTATGATTGAAATAATCTCCTGGATAGATGGTTTTCTGTTAAATGAGGAGAGTATAAATAGAAAACGAGAAGGGGAACAAGACATAAGAGAAAATTGAGGCAGATTGTTAAAAGCTAATTCTGGAAGCCAGGTATTTATGACTGTTTAAAAAAAATCCTGAGACAGGAAAAGAATAAAGCTGGCAAGGACTCAAAAGGCACAAGCTTAGCTTTGCTTTTTGCCAAGGTTTCACCCATCTGGCCTTGGCTTCTCTGTCGTTTTCTCCTTCCAAATAGCATCTGAGAAGTCTGGTGGTGAAAGCCAGGACAGGGAGATAGATCATCTCTGAATCACCCCAAATTTCCACACTCAGTGAAGGCATTTAAGAAATACACATATTATTCTTCCGCAGCACAGAAATTCCTTTGAGGCTAATAGAAGAGGCAGACCTGTCAGGTGAATCCAGCGACCACAGGCTGACATAATCCTATTGCTTTTTGGCTGACAGCTCATGCAGAGAAAAATCCTCTCTGATCCAGATAAAGGTAAATTTAGTTTAAATTCCAACACAAAATTCTAACCCTTCACAATCAGCTTCTGGTCCCAGACTATGATGATCTTGGATACCAGAAATAGCAGAAATCCTATCAATACATTTTTTTTTCTGTTTGGGTTGTAATAACTTAATAATTGCTAAAGGCAAACTGTTGAAAGGGCAGAATAATTCATTATTTTCAGGATCGAAGGAAACAAATGAATACAAGGCTATCTGTCCTTGGAACTGTTTAATAGCAGACATTCTAGCAGACTATCACGTATGGGTAAACATACAGAAAATGAACATAAAACTGCCTAAGGGATGAAATATTCAGACAAATAAAACACATGGTTAACCACATCATTTGTTTTCTTTTATGTGAAGAATGGCTGGTCTGAATCCACTCCTATGGCATTATGAATTCTGATCAACTACAAAACCAGACAAAATTGCAGTTCTAAGATGGATTTTCAGTATGATCTCTTTTGATGTGCCTTTAGAAACGTGGTAATTTAAGAAACCAAGTTGAAGCCTGGATCTAAATATTAGAATGTAAGGCACGTTTAAGAGGAAGATCAAAGGGCAATTTTTACATTATACAAAAAACTAGCTTGACCCTGTAAAATAATTGCTTTTATAAAATTAAATGGCATTTGAAGCTACGGATTATCATCAACCCCATCTGTTCAGCACACACACACACACACACACACACACACACTTTTTCTTAAGGAAAGAAGAGAAATGCAATGTATCAAATTTTTGCTGAATTGCTTCCCTGACCCTGGATCTCTGTAATAGTTATGATTTGGATGTCTGCCTTTTTTTTCTAACATAAACTCAGCATGATCAGCCTGTGCAGAAGGTGACTTTGGAGATATGAGCACCTCTGGCAGCTGGTTACTCCATCCGAAGCACAAGGAAATCCTCCCATCACGCATTCAGGGTATACTGGGTATTCAGCCCTTTCTTCCAGCAGCCTTGCCCTCTGGGGTTGGGCTATCCGGCCTTCCCTTTGAGGTCTGCAGAGGGTGCATAGCCCTTAGGTCAGTGGTGGCGAACCTACCGCATGTGTTCTACAGAGGGCTGTTTGCATTCAGTGAAAGCTTTAATAGGTTTGCCATCACTGCCTTAGGTGGTGTTGCCGAGGCTGTGCACATCTCTGCTCACTCCTGCAGAAGCCTCAGCTGGCCACACCGCCATCAACTCTGAGCTGGACATGTAGCCCAGGGTGAGACCCAGAGTAACTATAGAGATTTCTGTTCTCAGTGGGATGTAATATTTAAGCTTATGCTTATACTTTAAGGTTTGGGATTCAATTTTGCTGATCAGATCTGTGTATTTCCAATACCCCAAAGCAATTTTTCTTGAATGCATTCTATTTTGAATTTGAAATATGTTTTAGATGCTCTTTATTTAATCACACACAGGCACAGGATTACATTCATTATTTAGACTAGAACTTTTCTGCACTTGATGTAAGAGAAAAGCTGGCATGCTTGTTTGGAGTAATTGCACACAGTGCAGTGAACCCTATTTATGTAAAGGATTATTGATGGAATACAAAACTTTCATGGTAATCCTGCTAAATCATTCATTCAGTAACTGACTGACATTTGTCCAGATATGGATTCTCTGCTTTGCTAGCTTCTAAAGCAGAGCAAAGAAGCAATTATTTAAAAGGGATGCTGAGAACTAGTATTGAAAGGGAGAAATCCTGGAGGGTGGATAAATATTGAGTGATTATTCTCTCCTTAATAATGTAACTTGCAGACCATGGACCAGGGAATCATTTCTCAGTCTGTGTCTGCACTTGGCAAGCTTTGACATTATATCATTAAAAGGTAAATGCAATGTCAGTAACACTAACCACTTTTTAAAAATAATTCCCTCATTTCTTCTTCCTTCTTTCTTTTTTTGGTACTGGGAATTGAACTCAGGGCATCATGCTTGCCAGGTGGGGCAGTGTGCTGCTGAACTACATCCCTGGGCCCCCCTTTATGCTTTTAAAAATTTCTACTTTATTTTACATTAAATATTTCCTGTGCAAGAAGTTGGGTGTAATTAGGTTTAAAATCTAAGTCTGGGAATCTAGCTCCATTGAAAATACTTGTTTCTTTTTCACATTTCTAGTCAGCGATGCTAAAAAAAAAAAAAAAAATCCTGTGAGAAATAAGTCAAATTCCTTTCCTCTGCTCTATACATAAAAAATCTAGAATGTAGGAAGAGGAAAGTAGCATTTTCATCAGTTAATCACCTCTAGATTTAGTAATAGAAACATTTCAGGCAATCAGAAAAGGAGAAAAGAAACATCTTTAATTGATTCCTCAGAGAACCTTATTTTTCCAAGTTGTAAAGAAATTGTTCTGATGTTTTCTATTTGGCTGTTTCAGAGATACACAAATGAAATGCAGAACAAAGACAAGCGAAATGCTAATGAGAAGCATGGTGAACTACAACGTCCCTACGTGGTCTGTAGGAAACAAAGGCAGTTGACTCTATCAGGGGAAGAGAAGCAAACATGAACAAGGGATTTTCACCCCTTGCAAAACTACAAGCTTCATTTGCCTTGGAGAGAGCCACTGCGCAAGCTTCCTTCTGACACTGCTGATAGGGTTGTCAGCGGGGCTGTGGGGCAGGAGCATCCCACCGCGTCATCTGTGATGAGTGTGGGCTCCCAGGTATCCATCATGATGTCGCCCAGATGCAAGGAGGGTCTTCAACATACCAGCCAGTCACCCACACATTAGTATTTTCTGTCCTTTGCCACCAGTGAGCATGATCAGTGTAGCAAATTTGTAAAATGCAATAATCCAAGGATCCCTTCAATTTTCTATTTAATACTTCCAAGCTTTGAAATTATGCCATCATGTGCTTATGATCATAAAGAGTCAATTTTAAACTAAATATTCTTTAATCCCCCTTTTCATACACATTTTCACCCTGTATTGAAAGTTTGGGGTTTAAAAAGTTCAAGGAGGTTAGAAAAATAGAATAAATTGAAGGGCAGAACATTTTTAAAAGCACCAATTTACCTTTTTCTCCAATGTCTTGAGATTTAGAAAATTTATTAGTATTTTAAAGTATTTTAAGAATTATCTTGTAAACCCTCTTTTAGAGTACCTGCCTCACCTGGGATGAGACTGTGTTCCTTTATCATGAGCACATAATAGGCGCTCAATAAATGCTTACTGTAAGAATGAATGACTATAAAGAGATACTTATGTTTCTCTTATATCACAACAGATAGGACCTATAAGTAGTGTTACTTTTGCCCATGACATTTAGGTAACAAAACAAAGTTCAGTACAAAAATTGATGTGACATTTAAAGGTAGAAATTTAAGATTTAAAAAAATCTAGGGTCTGCCTCTGAATCTCTAAATATAGCATGCTTGACCAGGAAAAACAGACCTGACTATGTGAGAATGAATTTTAGATGAAAGAAAGCTTTCAATATAAACTGTATACGTTTAAATTAACATAAAGGAAACACAATTATTTGCAAAAACAACCATATACATTAAGAAAAATGGTAATCCCCTTTAAACGTTTGTTCTTAATACTGTCTGTGCAAAACTGCTCGTAGTATTCTCAAATGGGCGTCTTGGGCCAGTTTCATCAAAAACGTTCCGTTTAACAGTGCCCACGGACACACTGTGGCCTGTTTCCCTGCACAGCGTCTTGTAAGGTCATGGCTGTGCTTTCAAACCACTGGTCTGAATATGTGAGACCTGCAGGACAGGCAGCAGCAGCTGGAAGGCATCCTGGACATACGTCGTGCTATTGCAGCCCTGTGAGAGGAAAAAATGTAGGTGTAGGGTTATTTCTGTAATTCCGTCTTGACAATTCTCCCAGAATAGAGGGAACATTACCGAATTGGGACATTATGCACTTTTGATAATGTTGGTGTTTATAGCAAATGTAAACACATTCCTTGTAGATAGCATATGTCTAGCTCTTCATTATTTGTATTAACAGAATTCACTCAAAATGAGGTAAACCATTTCTGTGGGCTTTTAAGGCACATCTGTGTGTGTATATCCATGATTCAATATGTCCAGTTTTATCTGTCCCTTTCCCAGATCAGTCTTACTGTCTCGAAGCCATACGAAAGCCCAGTATGAAGGGGGGTCATGTTATTACCTATAGCTATATAAACAGAATGGTCTACAGAAAGCTAACTGGAGATAATGTAAATTATTCAAGGCCAAATCCTTGAACACTGTCACCTACCCATGCACATTGACACCTCTTGCTTGGTTTGTATATCTGATACTGTTATTTTTGCTGTGTGGTACAGTACTAAGCAGTACTAAACAGAGAGCCCATTTAAAGTCTGGGGTGGGCCTGGGCAGGTAGCTCAGTGGTAGAGCACTTTGTTTCCATGAGCAATGTTCTGGGTTTGATCCCCAGTACAGTAAAATAAAATAATAAAATAAATCAGCTGTATGTGGTGGCATATTCCTATAATCTCACTACTTGGGAGGTTGAGGCAGGATCCTGGTTTAAAGCCAGCCTGAGAAACTTAGCAAGACCATGTCTTAAAAACAAACAAACAAACAAACAAATAAACAAAAAATAAACAGGGCTGAGGATATAGCTCAATGTGAAGACCTTGGGTTCAATTCCCAGTACTGCAATCAATCAATCAATTACGCTTATGGTAGCTAAAATGTGAAACTTTTTACTAGGGGAGTAAATATTTGCTCTCATATTTGTGATGATTGATGAGATTATCAGCCTAATTAATCAGATATTTTTGTTTTATTTTTTACTTCTGACTGCCAGGGTTTCCTCTTATATATCTGTCCCTCTGGATCTGTCCCTACAGCTCCTGTTCTTTCCGGTTGACTCCACTGCACTGTGTGACAGTGGATTAGCTTTTGGTATTGTCACTGTTATGTTTGTTCCTGGGTAGCTTTCCTGAATAGTTAGGTACAGTTCCCAAATGCACTGGCATACGTATTCACATCGCCTTCTGAAAGTTTTGCCATTTCCCAATTTTGCCCTTGACAGCTACCTGACAAAGCAAAAACTACTGGATAAGCATTGTCCATGAATAGTCTCAGTTTGTGAAAATCTTGTGGATTTGGCGGGTGCCCAATGGCTACAGATGTTTTGCCCATAGTGTAAGAATCTCCTCCAACAACCACTGGTAGAATACAGTGCCCATAAGAAGGGCACGATGAGAAGGTTCCCTGGGCCTCTTTTCTTCTCTCTTATGTCACTGTTATTAGCAAAGCCACACCAGTGTTGGGGCAGCTTCACATTAGACAAGTGGTGCTATAAAGTCCCGATGTGCAGGCCGACCACGGAGTGAGTAGTCAGTAGCCCTTGTCATTGAATGGGCAGAGGCCACATATTCTGTCATTTTTTGCCATCCCAGAGCATAGACTCAGCAGAACAATAGGTTATTGTGAAGGGAAGGAAATGCCCATTTTTACGAAAATCACCATCAAGCAATAATCCCTCATTGCAGCCAATAAGCATAGTATTAAATCTAGTGTCAAACTTGGCAACAGAAATCTGCCTCGGCTGGAGGAAACAGTGACAGAAATAACGTGCAAACTTAGCGTTTCTTTTTATAATCAGAAATTCTTGAAAATTAGGTATTGTTGCTTCACCAGAGGGTTTACAGCTGGTTGAGCTACACAAATGTACTCAAAAAACACTGTTGCTGCAAAGATTTAGAAGTATTGCAGTAACACTTGCTGCCTGGGAGAAAGACAAAAAGAGAGAAAAAAAATCTAGCACTAACATTTGCTTTGATTCAGAAATACTTTCTCTCCTGGGACTACTTACCTCTAACAATACACTATTGATCATGGGGTTAAGGACCTCAGCCTTCTTGTTGCTCTGTGGAATCAAAAGTATGAAATTGACAGATTAGGGGCTCATAATATAACACATGCCACATAAAATGTGAGACGCTGGCTTTGTTCAGCAATCTCTCAGGAGAAAGGGGAACTGCAATGCTTGCTAGAGACCATGCTTCGTATTTCATCATTCCCCTATGTGAGCTTATTTAATTTCGACAGAAATCCTAACAGGCAGGCACATACCATGATAACTTCAATTTCCAGGCAAGATAATAGGGTGAAGAATTGTATAAGGTCACAGTGGTTAGGAATGTAAACTCAGATCTTTTCAACTATTTAAAGATGTAGCAGGTCTGGGAATAGTGTGAGGTTAGGCTGAATTGTGCAAGTACTAAGATTAGATCCTATCTCTATTTAAAAATTTTGATATCATGATAAATTTTACCTCTTTTATTTTAAAGTATTGCAGTAAGATATCCATCTAGCTTACTGAGTTTGTTTTCTAATTTCTTTTTTGTGGGGAGCCTCCTCAAATTTTGCTTACCTTTATTTACCCTAGTCTCAGTCTGGTTTAGTCTTTTTCTTTTTTTTCCCCTTTCTGCTTTAAATGCAAGGATGAGTACGTAGTTATAGGGCATCTGCTAGAACAGTAGCAAAATTAAAGCATCCTAAGTAAAATTTGCAATCAGGTTTTCAGAACCAAGCTTGAAAAACATGAATATATATATAAAATAAGACATTCAAAGTACATAATAAAGTAGGTATTCAAAAACTGAGAGCTAATATCATTACCCTCATTTATGCTGTTGGCCTTTTAATAAACAGTCTTCCCTATCTAAAAATGTTCAACCTATAGGTGATAAATCATTAGAGACTGGAGGGAGAGGGCAATCTTAATAGGTGGCTTCTCTCATTATACCTGGAAGAGTTTATGGCAAACAAAAGCATATAAATCAAATACATCTTCCAACAGCAGCCTACTTTCACTGACATCACTCTACTGAGAGTAAAGTAATATCTCACAGAGGAAACCATAATGGAGTCTTGGGGGAAAAAAAGACTCCTTAAAAATCCAGTCATTTTAGTAAGTAACCAGAAAATCCATTATGCTATTTGCTTTCATGTTTATTTGATTATCAATAAACCTCTAAAATATAATCAAAATGAGGGCAATAAAATGACATTGATTTTCAGAATCCATGAGATGTGCAAGCAATTTAAATAGAGCCTGGAGAGCAATACACACTCATTAACTTCAAGTTATGAATAATGGCTGTTTTAAAGAACAGAAACAATGACTTGATACAAATGATTCATCAAATCACAAGATCAGGGCTATTGGTATGATGAGACGGCACTTCAGTAAACTCTAATTGAGATTTAGCTTTTTCCTTCTATAAAATAACGTGTCTGTTCCTGACTTCGTGCATGCAAGCATTTACATGCATGCGCGTTTAAGTACAGATATAAGTTCAAGCACAAGCCCTTCTGCTAGAGCCTTGTTACACAAAATGTGGGCTGTGGATCAGAAACATTCTGATCACCTGACAGCATATTGGCACTACAGGATTTCAGTCCTCATTCCAGATGCACTGAATTGGAATTTGCATTTTAAAGAGATTTCCAGGTGATTCGTGTGCATTCAGGTTTGTGAAACATCGTACAGGAATACAATAAGTTAAAAGGAAGAGAAAACCATGCCATGAATATTGACCAGTAATGGAGATAAATTAATGTTTAACATAAAAACTACACCAAATATCACTCACACACACACACACACACACACCCTTGCATCCCCAAGCAATCACACAACCTAAAACATGTCTCATGCACCTGATGGGCAGCCCATAGGAGTTGAGAGATCAATTGAAAGGACTCAGTTTTCTCACCTAGTAAACCGTGGAAAGAGTGAGGAGAAGGAAGAATAGAGCCTTGGGGACCTAGACTGCCAAGGCCATCCCATCATGATTAAGCCATCACACTTCTCTGCAGACCTAGCATCTCTACTAAGTCCAAGGGCACCAGGTAACTTAGACAGTGCAGGGCACCCGAATGCATTTTATCCAGCCTATCCTAGCAGAGGCTCCTGCTCCCCATCATTCTGCTGGGACACAGTGAAGCTCTATTACTGAAGGCCTAAAGTCAGACAAACAGAAAAGCTTCCAGTTTACAAAGGAGGAGTGGCAAACCATGTTCCTTGACAGCAGAATGGCGTATAGCTTGTTTCTTATTAACTGAGTCACTTACAGAAGTGTGGGGGACAGATACCTTTTAGGGTGGCATCAGGTCCACAATTATTTCCTGCTTCTTCTGAGAACTGCTCTTGGTCTGACGAGGGGTGGGCGGTACACTCCAGCAGCCAGGCAGGTCTGGGTGATACCAGCCTAGCCCTTGTCATTCTTGAGGGACAGCAAGGTGGACCTCTGACCCATTCTCATGAACTTTGTAAATTGTCTCACTTAACGACACAGGAATCGGGGATTCTGAGATCCAGGGTCTGGGGATTGCTGTTGTTGAGTCATATTAATAGCAATACTGAAGAGACAATGTGTAAGAGCTTTGGTGCCGGGTCTGCACAGCTGCTCACAGTCTCCCCATTGTCTCTCGAAGTCCTCTCTCCTGTCTAAACCATTTGCAAGTCATTTCTCTTGCTCCCTTTATGGGCTGAACTGTGTTCCCAGAAAGGACACACTGATGGCCTAACCTGCTGCTGCTCCCTTGGGCGAGGGCTGCTGTGAGTGTAATTTGTTAAGCTGCAGTCACAGTGATGAGACCCTGCTCCAGTATGGCTGTGTCCTTCTAAGAGGAAAATCTGGACACAACGTGCACCAAAAGGAGACAAGGCGAAGACACTGGGAGAAACTGCAGGTGAAGATGGGAAAAGATCGCAGTCTTGTGGCCACAAGTGAAGAACACCTCGGGCCACCCAAAGCCAGAGGAAGCCAAGAAAGAGCCACCGTTGGAAGCTTCAAAGGGAGAATGATGCTGTCTGGACCTTGATTTCAGACTCCACAACTGTGAGAGAGTAAATTTCAGTCATGAATGCCACTTCTTGTGTGGTACTTTGTTACGGTCATCCTAGAAAATTATAAATTTGCAACCAAAAACCATGTAGTGCTGGGCATGGTGGCACACTCCTATAATCCCAGCACTTGGGAGGCTGAAGTAGGAGGATCGTTACAAGTTTGAGACCAGTCTGGGCTACTTTAGCCCAAGGCCAGCCTGAACTGTATAGGGAGACCTTGTCTCAAAAAGCAAAAAACAAAAAACAAACAAAAAAACCAAAACCAAACCCAAACCAAACCAAAACCAAAACAAAAACAAACAAAAAAAACATGTAGCTAAAGCAGAAACCCTGCTTTATGCCAATTGGTAATATTTTTCCTTTCGGTTTCAGTTGAAATGCAACAATAGAGCAAAGAAACTTATGTGGCTTATAAAAGAATAAATGAGAATACTCAAAGTTAATTACTTTAATGGAGACGCTTGAAATATATATAGTTATGGCTTGCCTCTAGATATCCCCCGAATGCCTCATATGTTTGTAGGTGCGGCTTTTCAGAGGTGAATGGATCACAGGTGTGTGAATATGGAAGAAAGATGTGTGATCGCTAAATTAGTCCACTGACTGGTTTAGCACAGTTCTGGTTGGGGATAACAGGAAGCTCCACCTGGGGATGGATGGCACCAAACAATAGGCTCATAGACTGAATGGAATATAAGGGCATGGGGTACCATTCCAGACAAACTGCTTCAGACTTCAAAGTTCAGAGGGGATATAAGGACCCCCCCCGGCCAGCTTTGAGGACACAACCCCACTGTCCAGTGCAGGTGCAGACCATGGAAGAGTTATACAAGGATGACTGAGCAAGCAGAAGGCAACGATACATGTGCTAGTTCAGTCAACATACAAGAATGTAAATATGTGATAACCACCTGTATAAGGGTTAAACAATAAAGACACAGGCTGCCCTCTTGCTGCTGCTTGCCTTTTGAACAAATGTCTCCCCTGCATGCATTTTTCCCATGGGGATCTCACCTGTCAAAGTACCTCTTTAGGCCTCCAGCCACAACAAAGGGGAAAAGACGGAAAGCTCACTACTTGTTGCTTTCTGTCTTCACTGCCATTGACTGATTCTCCTCTGCCATGCTGCCCTGCCTTGGAGCCAGCCAACTATGGAGTGGACCTCTACAAACTATGAGTTAAAATAAACCTTTCCTCCTTTAACTTTGGTTGTTGTGTATTTTGTCTTAGCAATGAGAAAAGTAGCTAAGATTTATGGACACATATATATAGTAATAATTCCTGCATTCTGGGAGGCTGAGGCAGGATTGCAAGTTTGAGCTCAGCCTGGGTAATTTAGTGACTTAGTAAGACCCTGTCTTAAAAAAGGCTCAGAGTGTACCTCAGTACAAAGGACCCAGTTCGTTCTCTAGTACCATTAAAAAAAATGAAAGCTTCTAACAGTCTGAAAACTCACCTCACCTAACATCTCAGCTGTCTGGGGCTGCTGAGCCGAGGCCAAGCACAGGCACTGCAGAGCCCTGCATGGCCTGTTACGAGAGCAGGTGCTCATGGCCTGATTTTAGCATCCATCATGGCACAGCTGCTGATTTTGAAGTTATCCAGAAAGGAGCTGCACCCCACTTTTCTCACGGCCCCTCACAGGCCCACTTCCCTTAGACAAATAAAAACATGATCCAGACTGCAATCTTACCCCAACAGTAGTTAAATAATTCGTAAACTTCTTTGATAAGGAAGTCACTTCATTGCACATTGCAGTAGTTAACCTGAAATAAGAAAAAAGAGGTGCAGGTTTTTCAATAAAGTCAGAGTTCAATGGTCATAACTGTGGTATCGACGCAGCATGACATCTAAAAGGGCAGCACACAAGTCTAAGGTGGCTTTCTACAGAAGGGCCATCAGATAGTTTTCCTCAACAATCTTCTGTGGTTCACAACCACAGTTTAATCAAATTTTGGTTTTCTCTCTATGCTTAATTAAAGAATAATCACCTAATTCATTTGACCCCTTTTTAGAATCAAAACTGTGTGCAAGAAAATACCAAGCTTGAGTTCCAGCTCTGCAGGGGTATAAACCCTTGCCAAATGGAATTTCTCCAGCTCACTGGTCATTTAAAATAGTAATGAAAAAATAATGAATATTCATTGAGGCACTATGTTAAGTACTTGTATGTCTAATCATATTTAATCCTTATAGGGACCTAGTGATTACTATTCCCATTTTACATGGATGAAGAAACTGACGGCTGTAAGAAGTAACCTGTCAAGGATATACAACAGTAAACTGTAAGGATGGGATTTAAACTTAGGTGGCCTTCTATATTTTGATTATGTTTTTCACTAGATGGCTTAAGATAAAGATCTTGAAGAGTATGTTTTTAAATACTCATATCAAAATTCCAAATTTTGGACATTCTACTTCAAACACTTTACCCCAAGAAAATGAAGTAAGAGAGATACAAATATTTAACCAAAACAATGTTTATCCTAACATTATAGATGATGACCAAACAAAAAACTAATTACATACGTAATTATGATGTGGCTTCTGTTATTTTCTTAAAATCAGTGTATATGACCCTTATGAATAGTGATTAAAATGCTATTAGAATAATTATAACCCCAAGTTAAGAATCTTATATGTCAAAAAGTTAATGTCAGTAGAGGTAAGTTTCTTTCTTTCCTTTTTTCTTTCTTTTTTTTTTGACAAATAAGGGCCCCAATATAAATAACCTATGTATTAGGTCTTATAAGCTATAGCCATCTGTCCATCCATCCATCTGCCCATCCATCCAGAGGTTTTCTGCAGAAAGCATCAAGAATAAGGCTAGGAGATTTCCCGGGTCCATTCTGCCTATGTTTCTGGGCAGATGGGTGGAGAGTGTTCACCGTACAGACAAATCAGGGGCTTGGTGCAGCTTGGTAAGGTCAGGACAATCAAGGATGGGAATTAGGGGCCAAGAGCAAGGCCCTGCTAACACACACTCAGGGACTTCTGCACTTCAGCCCTCCCCACTCCCCCTTCAAATCAGTTCTGCAAAGAAGAAACAGAAGCCAGATGTTGTTTTCAATATTTTAAACTTACCTTGTTTTGTCCTTTCCTCTTCCCTCTATATGCTGAAATAGTATATAATCTTTCTAGTAGTATTATAGGGGGGTGGATTATATGGATTTCTATAACATCTCTGATTTCTATATGCTTATATATGATAATCTAGACTAGATGACAAGTCTATACCAGTGATAAAAATGCCATCAGCACAAAGACACTAATTCTAAATTTTTGGAAGACATTTCAGCTAAATCTCCCTAACTTATTCTTTTAAATGCAGGAAATAATAAGCAAAGATTATTACTGACAAAGTGAACTAGAATACAGAGATATGCATGTATGTGGGCATCACCATTTCTTTCTGGGGGTTTCCATTAAATTTCCTGTGTCTCAATAATGAAAAATTATTTGGACCTGTGCTGATTTTTTTATACCATAATATAGAGTCATGTAAATAAAGGTTCATGATTCATTGTTCATTCTCATACCAAATACTTTCCTGAGTGTGGGTATATACATATATATACATTCAGTAGACAACCTAATAGTAACAGCTATGTTTTACGGAAGAATATAAACGACCATGACATATACACACACACATGCAATCCACAGGGACCTGACTTACATTAGCTACCACTATCACCTGAGTGCTGAGCACACAGAGTGGGGACAGGTCCCTGGTAATGGAGGAGGGCATCTACTTCCTTTTGTGTAGTTGAGGAGTTACAGTCACATGCCCTTTCTCCGTTCATGTGATATGCTGAAAATATAATTACTCTCAAAGGTCTGTACTTCTAGACTTTGACCTATTAAAATAAACACTTGCATAGCTTGAATGACTTAGTGTCTTCCCTTCAATCTTTATCAATAATTCCTAGAATGTCTAGTTAATTCTTCTTTTTGCTAACACAAAATAATTCCAGAATGTCTAGTTAATTCTTTTTGCTAACACAAAAGGGAGTCTTTGTTTTTTAAGATGGCCATAACAATGGAGTTAGTTGACATAAAGCCGTAATCTTTAGTTGTCTAGGTTGTGTGTGTGTGCATTTTGAATGGCATATACTGTAAATGTAAAATTGAAAAAATAATTAAAACTGGCATTTACTTTATCAGAACTTTTGCTTGATCCTGAGCTGGTTTCTCCTCTTCTTGTCCATGGAGAATTAATTCTGCAACTTTATGAAGCTGCTCAATACAACGTGCAGTGACTTCCGCCAGACTTTCAATGGATAGTATGTATACTTCCTGAAGTGAATACATACAAGAAAATCACTCACCAAACAGATACTTTTTAAAAAGTCCTGTGACATTGAAACATGATATAATAATAATAAATAATGTAATAATATATATATTTTTATTATTGTGCTTTTAAAACAATGTCTTGCTATGTAGCCCACGCTGGCCTCAATCCCATAATCCTCTCCTCTCTCCAGAGTGCAGGGATTGCTGATGTGTGCCACTGTGCCCAGCTTTAATTATTATTATTATTATTATTTTTGGTGTTGGGGGCAAAGCCCAGGGCCATGCATATGCTCTAAGATGGAGCTACACTGCCAGTCCCTAAGTAATATAATTCTTAATATAAAATACCAATAGAACATGAAAAGTTTACGTGAAAATTATGGTCATGTCTAGGACTTTTCTAAGTGGAATGCTACCATAAAATGTAAGTTCTGATATTAAAAATGGTTTGTTCTGCCAGGTCCCCAAGGATGTGGTGAGCCTGTTTAGAGTTGTGTCCTCAGTAGTCACAGCCACCCTGGGCACACAACAGGCAGCTGCTAGCAAAGTGTAGAAGGGAGACTAAATGAATAGATCTCACCACACACTTTTCCTTAGAGTGATCTAATTTAAAACGTTACTTTCTTTAAAATTAAAATTCGACATAAGGTACCATTATTGTAAACTACTTTCTCAAACAGAGGATATAAAGTATGCACACATAAATTTATTAAGCAACAGAATAAAAGGTACAGCAATGAAAGTTTTTGAAAAAAGCTTCAATTACCTCATTAGTTATGGTGCATAAAGACATTTTATAGTAATGAATTTGCATATAAGATGGAGATTTCCTCTAAGGATAAATCAATTACATTCTTAAAAATCCTTTCCCCTTTAAATTATAATTGTAAAGCTATGGAGAAAAGCTACAAAATCTGTGTTAAGCCAACAATTGTCTTGGCACAGAGAAATTTTAAGATTGATTACATTCCTACTCATTTTTATAAAGAGTACAGAGCCAAATAAAAAAGAAAAGGCCTTTCTTTGGTTAAAATTAGGCTGCTAATAAAATTAACATAATATTACTGCCCTTTTGGTGGAGAATCTTGAATAAATTTACCTCTACAGTCTTAGTTCTCTTTTCTTTCTTTTCGTCTTTTTGAAGTTCTTCAGCCTTCTCTTCCTTTTCTTCCTTCTTAGTTTCCTCCTCTGACTCTTTGGTTACATCTACTGACACCAAGGTCTGATCCTCTTCTACCCAATCGTGGGCTTTTTTCATGGCCTGCAATGGTCCCCAACCAAAGGATACATGTATTGTGGGAAAAAGAAAATTAAACCATTCCAACACCAAGGCTAGACTCATGTTACTCTAAACCTCCAGGGCAAATTTCTGTGCGTTTAAAAAGTGATGGGGCCATCACTTTCAACTTCCTTAAAAGACAACCTTGTTGGTAAAAATATAAAATACGAAAAGGGGACAGAATAGAAAATACAGAGAGAAATTTGCAGGGCCAAAGGACTTTAAAAGAAGCATTTAAAAATGATATTCAGATAAGAATAAAAATGATAGCCACATTGAAAAATCTATAGTATATTTTTCACTTTTCATGACCAACTATAAAAGAATAACAGTACTTTTTTCTATGTAGGTGAGAAATTTAGCCAGGGCCATGGCTAAAGCAAATTTCCACATCTGATTTGTCTCATGGAGCTCTGAATGTTTCATGAACCTGATAATGTATCACGCTGCGAAGATGAAAGATAGCCCTGCTCCTGTGATTCATGTGGGCCTTCTGGCATTGGGGGCAAAGACAGGAGCTGCAGGAGAGACCTGGCACTGCTCTGCGACTCGTTTAATTTCACACGGTGCAGGTTAAGCAACCTGTGGCCCTAAAAGCCATGGCTAAATTGAAAGTGCAGAGCCCATCTTCCCTATCTGCTGTTTCCTGAATTTAGAAAGGGCAGATTCACCCAGACTTTATCACCCTCTTTTGAGCTGCTCAAGTATAAGTCGTTTCTTAGCTTGTGCTAAAAATGACTTCCTATCTTAAAGCATGTAAGTCAAAGTTGAATATGTTGGAGGGCCAAGTGGCAAGTTAACGTCAAGCAGCAGATTTGGGGAGAGAAAATCTAACAAAATCAGCCTTGGTGTATCCTCCTTTTGCGATAAAGGTCGACCCTGACCATGTAAATAAACCAGTGCAAACCTGCAGCCATCACATGCCCCTCCCTGAACGGTGGCAGATGCTGCAGGGAGACAAATGAGGCAATTTCCCACTGTGTTCAAGTCACTGACCTGCCAGCATCAGTGACCCCTATCTGAGATAAAGAAATTACTCATCTCCACCTCACCACCTCATGCTGCCCTTTCCTTGCCCACCTTGATAAGTGATGCTTTCGGGAACCACTGCTTGCTAAGAAAAAACCACTGCTCACTAAGAAAAAAACCAGGGATGGGGGCGGGGCCCATCATACAGCTTTGAGTAAGTAATGATCTCTGTTTTAACTCCAACATTAAGACCTTGTACTAACTTGCAAAGCATACCGTTGTATTATTAGAGGAACCCAGACTGCTAATGCTGGATGTTCTTGGACATGAAGTGGCATAGCTTCCAGGTGGGCAGAGATCTGAGAGGTTTACCTGGCAGATGCCTCTCCCTGCCTAATTCTGACATGTGTCTTTAAATTTAAAATTGGGGGAGCAGAATTTGAAAAAGCCCCTTGGTGACTGTGTACCCCTTAGCCTTCTATCCTGAAGATAACCACTGTTTTACCACAAAGGGCAAGTGACTTGTTCAAGGTCGCAAGACAATTACTAGTAAAGCCACTACTATGGTATCAGTTTCATGACATGGTCTGGCATATTCTCTACCTTTGCATTTTTGTTACATTGCCTCCTCAAATCTTAATTACTGACCTCAAACTCCTCTTCCTTCACTGTGCCATAGTGGGGTTGGTGGTTGTGCATTTCACGTGGCTCTCTGGAATTTTATGAGTGAGAGACTCTGACACCCTTCCCTTTGTAAAACCAGAAACGGAGATTCAGATGGTTCTGACCTTATTGAGTTTGTCAGGTGTGGCCGCAACGTGTAATTCAAAGAGAAGCTCTGTAAGCATGAGAGCAAACTCTTCTCCCTTTTCTTCTACACCTAGAAACAGAACATGAAACAAGTAAGAACCGTGGTTTAGTCCTCATCCTGTAGAGCATGGAGCTTCCTGATGGTCAGCCTGCAGGAGGGTAGGCTCAGTCAGGCAGTGGCAGTCTGCCTCCTGGCCATCAGTGAAGCTGCCAATGAGGATGGACGTCCCCCACTGGCCACCAATAGGGACACAGTCAACTGCTGGGTTGAGGGCCTCGGGGCCTTCCCTGGGCAGCCCCAGGCCGGCCTAGAGGCAGCCAGAGGCCAGGAGGGATTCAGATGATCCTATTCACAGCTATAGGTGGTCAGCAACTTTTTGTTTAAAGGATGACTGAATAAACAGATGAACGACCTCTGTCAGCTCTGAGACCTGGGACAGCACTCTACTTACGACAGCGTATTGTTATACTGTGCATTGCAACCCTAGTAATTCCCAGGTTGCTGTTGTTCCAGGTCCACAGAGCTACAGTGCTGAGCAAGCAGAATTGGTCTCCCTGGGATGTGTGCTACCTGATGTAACACCCCCATCTCTGGAGAAACTGCCCCAGGTCTCCTAGGGTACTTGTCTGGTTATTTTTATTTTTATTTATTTATTTTCTTCTCTTCACCAGTACAGGGAATTGAACCCAAGGCCTTTACCCTGAGCTACATACCCGGTCCTACAAAATGTGTTTGCTTGTTTACTTATATCCCCAGCTCCATTTTCTGTTGTTATTTTGAGACATGATCTCTCTGAGTTGCTAAAATTGCCCAGACTGAGCTTAAACTTGAGATTCTCTTGCCTCAGCCTCAAAGAGTACTGGCATTACAGGTGTGTGCCACCACACCAGGCTCTAAACTGCTTCTTACTGATCTATCTTCTGTTCAGACTGGAAGCTGTCTAAGGACAGAGAACAGTATTTGACTCAGTCCTAAATTCAGTGCTTAGAACATAGTAAAAAGTGCTAAAATGAATACCTACCAAATCAATAATTTATTGATAAGTTACATAATATATATCATAAAATTAAAACAAATCAATATGACTAGTGAGTAACAGAGAGCTTTAAATTCTACAATCTTGTTGTTCTCATTTTCATCCATGAGATACAAATGACATTTTAAACCTCTGATAGGTGCTAAAGAATTGGTTCCATAATAGGTTTACTACTTTGTTGGGGAGGGTGTTGGGGAATAAGAGCATCATTAACTCTGGCTTGATTACAAGTCCCTCTGAGATGAAAATACTATGGTTTATGCCAGTGGGTGAAGGCAGGACCTCTAGGGAGACTAAAGCATGTGAGAAATATTGTCTGGATAGCTATTTCCAGTTTTATAGACAAAATGGTTAATCGGGTTCATAAAGATAACTGGGGTAGCTTGTGGGTCTCTGTTCAAAACATTTGGCATAGATTGGTTTATTACTACCTACCATTCATATATTCTCAGGAGGGAGACAGGTTAATAAAGAAAACAGATGAGCAAAACATATATGTCAAGTGATACTTTTTATGGAGAAGAATAAACCAAGGGAGAGGAACTGGAGTAGCTGTGGCTTAGGAGTTTTAAATACGAGGTGTTGTGGTCGGAATGTTTGTGTCCCCTGAAATTCACATGTTGCAACAATGGCCAAAACGAAGGTGTTAGGAGGTGGTGCTCTGGGGAGGTGGTCGGGTCATGGGCACCGAGCCCTCATGAATGAGATCAGCCATTTTGGAAAAGAGACCGGGAGAGCTGGCTGGCCCCTTGTACCATGTGAGGTCATGGCCAGAGGGCGCTGCCACCCAGTGCCACACCTGGAGCACTTAGGTCTTGGATTTCTCAGCCTCCTGAACTAGGAAATAGGTTTCTGCTATTTGTAAGCTACACAGTCTATGGTGCTTCGTTACAGCAGCTGAAGCAGATTAAGGTAGGAGGGAAGCCGAGAAGGTGGCATCTGTGCAATGACCTGGAGGAGGGGGAGGAGCGTGATGAACCGCAGATGTCAGGGGAGAAACCTTCCAGCAAGGGCAGCAGGAAGGAACTGTGCCTGGCGAGGTGAGGGCACAGCAAGGAGGCTAGCGTGGCAGCAGAGAGAGGGAGCTGTGCCTGGGGGTAGCGAGGTGTGGGGAAGTCACAGGAGAGGAAGAATTCAGCCCAGTGAGATAAGTGCTCTGACTGAGGGGGCTTTTGCAGTGCTTAATCCAGTCTCAGAGGGGTGTTAAGAAGACTTCTCAGAGGAGGTGGTACAAGACACAGCCTTCAAGAGCGAGAACGCATTGGCTATGCAAATCGAGAGCCGAGGGGGAACCACGAAGAGGTGGGATTCTCTGCTGAACAGAGGTCTTCTGCACCCCACGTCCCCTGTTGGCCAATGAGATGGCCAGGGACAGGCACACCTGGGCAGCACCGAGAAGACATCATGGCCAAGCTGCCTGGCCCTTGTCCTTCTATATGAGGCAGTGCTGCAGGCAGAAAGAGCCCTGCACGGGGACAGCCCTGGCTTCCACCCAAGCTCCGGCCTTCAGTGGCTCTGTGGCCTGGGTCCTGTCTCAAGGCTGCCTCAGCTTTCATTTCCTCCTCTGTAAATTGAGGGTAATAAAACCCACTTGCCTCTTTAGAGT
Organism: Dasyprocta punctata; assembly: GCA_004363535.1. Classification (NCBI taxonomy): domain Eukaryota; kingdom Metazoa; phylum Chordata; class Mammalia; order Rodentia; family Dasyproctidae; genus Dasyprocta; species Dasyprocta punctata. Next base: position 40,970 of record RJWM01007286.1, on the reverse strand, counting down.
TGTTATGAGGATCAAACGCTACAAGAAACGCGGAAGCATTTTGTAAATGTGAACACTTCATGTAAATAATTTGTTATGTGCTATAGATATAAACATAGGGAGATTAAACATATCTGGTAGAAATCAACATTAAATTAGGCCACAAGTACTTTGGGTAGCTTCAGCTTTTAAGTATGCATTAATTCTATAAAGCACATAACAATAACTTAGCAAGTATTTTAGGAGAAAACTGGAAGTAGGTACAAACAGATAATAATGAATGTTGTGACGAAGACTATTACTACAATTCTCAGTCTGTACTTATGGCCAAAAAAATCTTCCCAAGGCAGTAAAAATAGAAAATGGTCTTTTAAAATCTCCTCACAGCCATGGTAGACCAATCAGAGACCCATGGCAGTGTGATAAAATTACATGCTGCTGAAAAGACAAAATACAAATCACTTGCTAACATCATTCAATGCATAGGGGCCCGATATTAAATTGATCTAAAAATGACACCTTCTTACATTTTCTGAGGCTACCAAATAAATTATTAGTCATTGGAGATTTTTAGGAACATAAATGCTTACAAGAAAAAAAAATGCACTGGTTTCTGCCAGAGTTGGGCCCCTGGATTTTCTGCTCACCCCCGGCTCCAGTAAGATTTCTCTCTGCAACTGCTGGGCAATCCCTAACCTTCTGGAGCTCTGACACTCCATCACAATTGGGTGGACTTAATGGCAACACCTCTGTTCTTTGCTCTCAGTGCTTCGTTAAGTGTTTGAATGATATTTATTTATTAAATTAATTAAAATTAATAGTGTTTTGATAATCTGGAGATGGCCTTTGGGAAAATGGATGTACTATGGAAGATAATAGAGTTTTGTCACTTAAGGAGAGAGAAATCTACCATTTCTCAAACATGCTGTTTAGCACTTCAATTTCTGTGCATGTGTATCTGTATATATACACACATACACACACACACACGGTATTAGAAAAATATCTCAATTTACTGAAGCTCTGCACTAAAATAAGACCACATCGTCTGTAATAACATTTTCTATTTAACTGTATGGAATCAGGTTTCCTCTCCAAGGATAGCATCAGTTGGGAATGTAACACTGCTTTAACTTGCACTGGCAAAAATCTCTTCAATGTTAGGGGGGCATCTGGGGTCCTTTATATACTGTCTGAATGACACCTCAGGGGGACCAAGGTCTATCTCTGGCATCCTGAGCCTCGGAGAGGAATACCTGATTACCTTTGGCAGTGGTTAGTCTGCCTGTGAAGGGCCTATTAGATTTTTTTTTTTCCAGAATGGGAGCTGCCTGGGCTTTGAGAGCATAGGCTTAGTTTCTTCATTAGAAAAATAAAGATAAGGTTGTCATCTTTGGGGATTTTTGTAGAAACACACAAATATGCTAAAAGAAGAAGAAGAAGAAGAAGAAGAAGAAGAAGAAGAAGAAGAAGAAGAAGAAGAAGATGATTCTTTGACAGTCTCTTTGATATTGACCTCTTTCTATGCTCCAGCATAATTTTTATTTTGATGTAATGAGGATAAACCTCATTAAATTGAAAGGACGTAAGGTCAGAATGTTTGGGGCTAAAGACGGAAACAGTGTTTAAGTAACCATTTATGAACACTTCAGATAATTTTGCCCTATAGAACAAGGCTCAAGCATGTGAGAGCTTGTGTTCAAGCTGTGCTTAAAAGTATTTGACCCACCTGGGGACAAGACACTTCCAAGGACTTGACACCCTGAATACATACATCATTACCCCGCATGGTGCATAACAACAGGTACAATAATAAATAACAGCTGCAATGTATTACACCTTTACTATTTTTCTGGCATTGTGTAAGCCCTTTCAACAATAACAATAGCTAACATTTTTGAGCAGTTCTTTGTATCAGACACTGGGCTACATGTTTTTACTTCATTGGATCCCTAGAATAGCCCCTGGGAATATATGTTGTTGGCTCCATTACAGACGAAGATACTGAGTTTCAGAAATGTTCTGTAACTTGTTCAAGGCCACACAACAGGAAAGTGGTGAAAATGTTTCAGTGGGGCCTTTTAGATGATCCCAGGAGAAGCCAGTCTTGTGCTCAAATTTTCAGCATAGTCTGTGTAAAGCAAATGTGGTGCAGTGCTTGGCTATGACTCAGTGAGAAATCACTTTCCTGGACATAACAAATGTTTTACTCTCTTCTATTCCCAAGTGGACAGCCCAAAGTAACCATTAGGCATGTCCCACTTTGGGTCCATCTTTCCCTCTTCATGCAGCCTCGCTTCTCATGGAATAGGTTCTGGTCTCTTTGGGGTCAGCTCATTGGTGGGAAGTTTTTCAGGAAGTGTGTGCTGGGGTCATGTCAGTGATTGTCACCCTGGCACATCACATCCTGGTATATCGTGGGAAAATGGCACAGCCTTTGTCAGAACTGTATTGTTCATTTTTTTCATTTTGTATTTTTGTGATGCTGGGGATTGGACCCAGGACCTCAAATAGGACAGGCAAGTGCCCTGCCTCTGAGCGGCACACTTGGCTCAAGAACTGTACTTTTTAAGTGAAGTGTAAGACACTTAAAAACACACCCTTCCTCTTACATGGGTGGATTAAAGTGACTAAGAAAAATATGCAAAGAAATCATTGCAGGACTTGCCTGCCATGAACATTAATCACATTAGATTAGAAACAACTTTCACATGCAGATAAAATGAGCCGGTGGCGCACGGACTCTAGCTGGGGCTCGGCATTCTACACTCTTTGTTCATCGGCTATATTCGCTCCTGTGTGTTTGGGATGTGCCAGGGACCATGGCAGATGCCAGAGGAAGAACAGGAGTTTCTGCCCAGTGAAAGAGGGTGACAAACCGGTGTGCCAAGCTCCTGCAACCACAGCAGGTACACGGGGCATCCTGGAGCCGCATAGGAGGAGCAACTGAATGAAATAATTCCTCCTGTTTGAGGAAGAGCTGTGTTTATTAACAGCAGCCTCATAAGGATTATGCCAACAATTTATCTTGCTATGTAACTCATTTTCCTTACCTTGTTCTTCTTGAATCTCTTCACTCTGTAATTCTTTGGCTGCAAAGATGTCTTTAATGGAAATTAGGTCATTTTTTAAGGGTTCCAGCTTCTCTCCATCCAGCGATGCTAAAAATGACTGAACCTGAAAAAAAAGAAACAGGCCAGTGTAACTGTCATCTTTTCCACTCATTAATAATGTTTATGTACAGCCGTCCCCAGTTTTCCCATGACCAGGTGACTTGTGGGGTAACACTGGGTTGAATGTGGCTTTTACTACTTACTAACAACACTTTTGAGCAGTTACCTAAGCTCCTCAGTCTTACTTCAGGTTACATAAGCTTTCTCATTCTTAAAGCAAGATCCATCCTTTATTGTGAGCTTTTGTGTGGTAAAAGAGATACTGAATAGAAAATACACGGCACAAGTACACACAGCAGATGCTAAGTAAATGGTGTGGTAGGTTTTCTGTCAGAATAGTTAAAAATACATTTTGACTTAACCCTGTGTTCAAATATCAGTTCCTCACTTATGAATTATTAACCTTGGGTCATTCATTTAACTTTTTGACAGTACAAGTTTCCTTATCTATGAAATGGGAACTAACTGCATCAACCTTATAATGTACTTAAAATACTTATGGCAATGCTTAATAAATTATACATACATGAATATATGTACACATATGTAAGTAAACAGAGAAGTGTTACATAGTCACATGCAGATTTATGTGGATAGGATACTGAGGTTTCGGAACTGGAGAAGAGCCATTTTTATTTCCTGAGAGCTTGCAGTCTAGAGGAGGGAGGCCCATGCCAACTAATAATGGCCAGGACAGCTGTGAGCCAAGGGCACAGGGGGGACACAGAGGAGCTTGCAGGTGCGCTATCCTGAGGAGGTGTTGCTTAGACTGATGTCAACCCAATCACTATCTTCAGAACCCCTCTTTTGATACTCTTCTCTGTACATACTTAAAAATTATTTGTACAGATGGCCAGTCATTCTCTGCAGACTAATTAGAATTTTTCAGATGGTCAAATGGCATGGAATACTGTATTAAAAGCGAAACATAACTGAAAAGTAGTGAAGTTTTAATTTTTTTCATTCTTCAGGGCAAGCTCTCACAGCAGAGGAGCTGCAATCCTCTTTGGCATATGTTTTAATATTCATCATGGGGGTGGATTAGCACAGCAGGATAAGACAGAGTGGTAGCCAGAGCATCCAGGATGCAGGACTCCATTTTCCTGAAAGGCCATGCACATCTCTAAGCATCATGCAACCTCTCGAGGCTCTGGGAGGAAGGAGGCTCAGCAGGAAGTCATCAACATAAAGCCCGTTAGCGGTGGAGTTCAGCAGGTAGAAGCAAATAAGTCCTGCTTGATGGCTCCTGGCCCTGACCTTCATTTCAGCACCTTGCACACTCACGCTTTTTCCTCCTAGTTCATTTCATTCTGCTATGGACACATGACCTGAATCTTTATATGAGTCCAATAATAAATAATGGTGCATGCCTCAATAAATACTCCTGGATGCTGACTGTGTGCATGGCACTATGCTACTTGCTATTCAGGATACAAGGTAGCCAGTCTGCCTTAAAATCTTTTTCCTTTAAATGTGTGGTGCTGTTTTGATTTGTTTACTATTTTTATTTATTTATTTATTTATTTATTTATTTTAAAAAGTATATATCAGTATAAAAGCAATTAAAACAAACCAGTGTAAGAGATATAGGACTTCAAAACATTATGAAATCAACAATAGTTACCATAATGCCTTTTGATGTCTTCAAAATAGCTGCAGATAACTTTGGACATAGTAAAAATCAAACAGAATAGAATAGTATAGAAACAATAAAAACACAACAATGAATGTGATAAAGGACTTCAAAACAAGCCAACAGTAAATCCAAAATTGCTACCCTAATATATCTTGCTATCCTTGAAATAGCTTCTCCTGCCATGGGATTTAACATAATCTAACAAAACAAAAGAGAATAAAACCCAACAAAACAATGGAAACAGTATAGGACTTCAAAACAAGACCACAGGGAATCAGCAATGGCTGCAACCCTCAGAAGGAGATCCCCTCTAGCAGTATCCTCTGAACCTGTGATCAGACCACTGGCCCTAGACCTGTAACATTAGTGAAACCCCAAAGCACCACAGGCCTCCAATTGCATTTCACCTTGATAGCTATCATCACAGCCTGTGTTTCTCCAGACAAGCCAGTCACTTATGGGGGTTGGGGGTGGCGGTGGCGGTGGTTGGTACTTCTTGTTTGCCAGCCTGCACACTGTTAAGGGGCTGGGGTCTGGCTGTTTCCAGTCTGCCAGAGGCCTGCGCACGGCGCTGGTTCCCAGATGGCTTGTTTGCTGCTGCAGCCATTGTTCTCTCTAACCCTGGTCCATGAATGGCCCAGTTTACTATTTTTAACATTGAATTGTGAGGGCACTGGCCAGAGGTGTACATGAGATGGATATGCAGAGGTAAGGGACTTTTGGAGCCACATGCCTATAATCTCATGGAATGCATGGTTAGAGATAAAACATAGCCTACAGGGCCACAAGTCTAAGTAGGATCAAACATTGCCTTAGGGAATGAAAGCTCTAGACTTAGTCCTCTCCATACTCCAATTTATCATTTAGATTGTTCCCCAAATCAGTCATTTAACAGATCACCCTGCCCTTCCTCTGTCCTTCCCCTAACCTCTATGTGAGTTCCTGCCCAGATGCCTTTCATTTTTCTTTTATCCTTGCTTCCTGGTTCTATCAATAAAATGCCACAAGGGTTTAGTTTGGGATTGATATTTAAGACTTTCCCACACTGAGGGATCTTGGTTAATGGCAGCCCCCCTAGACCCTCTTGGAGTATGAATTGGACATTGACTCCAAGTAATCCTTTGTTTCATCCTTCTGCATGGAGCTGCGATTGTGAACTGGGACAAATGGTGCCTCTAGTAAGGCACGTGTGAGGAATGTATGAGGAATATGTTGGTGCAACTCAGTGCAAGAGGACTGACCTTACAAATTCTGGAAAAGCAAAAAAGACATCCAACTTCACATCCCAGTAAGGGAAGGGGACAAAGGCACCCACAAAATAGCCTAGTATGTCTCCGCAAGATCACAGGTTAGGCTTATCAGCCCAGAGGCCTTTTAGCTGTCCAGTTAAGTGAGCAGGGGCAGTTCATTTGTTCTTTTTGCTCTTTTATTTCTGTTCACATGGTATGGATCACTTTTTCCAAAAAGGATGTCTCTTAAAGACATCTGGATATAACGTTTCTAAACCTCGCCTTATGAAATTATTGATTATTATTTGATAACAATATCCATGTTTCCCTCTAAAGGACAGCATCAAGGTAGAATGCTGGGGACATGTGGATCAAAAATTGAGAGAGTCATTAGGTCCTGTAAAAGATGTTATCTGGTATCTTTGTCAGGATGTTATTCTATTTGATCTACTCAAGCAAAAAGGTTCCCCTCAAATGACTTCTTCCTCCTTCCTCAGCTTCCCCTAAAGCCCCCCTTCTGCCTCTGACCCTCTAGGGAACAAGAGACATGGTGTGAGGGGGGGACTTCTAAAGTTATAATACCATATGCCAACTGGACTTATTTAAAAAAATACAATAGAAAAAGAAAATAATCTAGAAAAACATGGAAAAAGAAGATAAAATAGGAAAAAAAAAAGGAAAGAGAAATAGGTTAAGAAAAGGAAAACAAAAATAAAGAAAGGAGAGAAAGCTAAGGACAACAAAAGTCAAGCCAGCAAATTATGCAAAACTGGGAAAAATGTGTCAGGAAAAAAGAATCCACGTGAGTACTTTTTATGAAGGTTCAAGCACACACATATATGAGCCCAAAATTATAAAGCTGAAAAGAGCATCTCTAATCTGTCCTTTGATTTTCTTACTCCCTCTCTCTAGCTCAGAAAGTTAAAGGACAGTCAGGTCCTTTGATTAGTGATTTAAATTTCTGTTTGGCAATCCAGTTGGACTGGTTAATCTGTAGGTTTTGCCTTGGGAGGCTTGTTATGCTAAGGAGGGGAGCTCCACCCTGAACTCTTGGTTTTGATTGTCTTTCTGCCCTTGAGATGACTGGGATTTGTTTCTTGTGCTCCAGGGCATTTCTCTTCTCCGTGGCCGCTGCTTACTAGGACTGGTTTCCAGGGTGGTGGGTTCCCCCTCCCAGCTGACCTTTACTTATCTCTGTACCATATTCTTAAAAGAATAGTCTGGATTTGATCCTCAAACTCTCCAAAAATAAGTGTAAATGTTTTAGTCCACATTTATCAGACTTTTTACCCTTAGACAGAATTAGAAATTAACTCGCTTTCCTCTCCCTTTAGGAATGCTGCTTCAGGAGATTGACTGGCTTTTATAGCACAGATATGTTCACTGATGAAACTAAAAATATTCTTGGGGATCCTTATGAATTTATTAACAGTTTTAAATAGAAATAGGTCTATTCCAATAAGATAAACTATCAGCCAAAATCCCTTCTTAATAACAGTCTTTGCTTTCACAGATGTAAAAGGATTTCTTCCTTCTGACTCATCATAAGTGATCTCTGCTAATTGATGACCTATAGGAAAAGTTCTGATCAGTCTTTTGAATTTCTCCTTATACTCCTCTCTACAAAGTTACAAAACTGTCATTACTTGATTAACTGCCTTTATGACACTTCTGTAAACTCGATTGCCCACCCACCAATTCTGAGGCACTAGATAGACCAACCCCTTTGACCACATGTGTAAAACTACAGCCCTTTCTTTGCTCAGGGTTCAGCCTTTGGACACAAGTCTGCTGAGCTGGTATGCTCCTGTTTCACCTGTTGGTCTCTCCAGTCTCTTAAAATCCCACAACATTTACTGGGAGCTTGCCTGGTACTGGTGAGGACAGTCTTTCTGTCTCCTTTGCCTATAGGCCTGGATATTCAGCTGATGGAGACTCCAAGAGCCCTGGTGCCACTGGCTGAGACAAACTCGGAGAGGGAACAGGCTCTCCTGCAGCACGAAGTCCCTCCCTGTCAGTAGAATTTGAGGGGCTGCAGGACAATTCTAGTACAGCATGCTATAGGACCATGGCAAGGTTTTAGGAACCAAGGAAGAACTTGTCACATAAGTGTGGATGGGGAACCTGATCACCTCCTGGGGGCAGGGTACCAAGTAATCTGATTCAGGCAAGTTCAGATGAAACCAATGCCCAAGTTGGGAAAAGGAACCAAAAATGCTAAAGTGTATGATTTTGTGTGAATAAGCAGAATGAATTGTGGGGCCACAGATCTCTTAGCATAGACTGTAGGCCCTGAGCAAGTGTGGGATGGAACCAGGACTGGAAGGGCACCTGAGCAACTGGCTGGTCTGAGGTAGGACATAGGGTAGAGAGACTTAGGCTCAGCTATGGCTGGTGAACTGGGAGGGATGAAACAGAGGTCATCTTTTTATTTTAGAGAGAGCATGGAGTGAAGCAATGCAGGGGGTGGTGAGAGCCACAGAGTAGCCCTGCTCCACTTGCCTGGCCCATATGTGGCTCTGCCACCAGTGTAGCCTTGCCCAGCTTGGCCCATGGCTGGACATGCATTGTCCACACAGGTGAGGGAGCAGGCTGTAGACTTTGGCAGCCTCAAATCTGAGATACTGTGGCAGGCAGGCACTGAGCGGCACTCTGGGAGTGCTCAGGACATCAGCATAGGGACGTGTGCTGGCCAGAGCCCTGGAGCTGGCAGCTATGGGCTGTGTGCTCTGTAGAGTGAAGCAGAAAAGTGTAGACTGGGTCCAGAGTCTTCATCACTCAGTTTCAGGAGCTTGAGATTGGGGCTCATTTGGGGTCACCAGCCTGGCACTGCTTACGAACATTTGTGAAGCCAGAACCAAAGGCTCTGTGCTCAGGACCCTAATCCCTGGTAGAACAAGAATCTGTAAGGTCACTGGCTTTGTGTGGATTGCTGGGGGAATTTGGTGAGGGGAGAAGAACTGGGGTCTTTGGCAAAGCTTGGGAATTGGGGGGAGGGCGCCTGGCTCAAGAAGTACGGGATGAATTCATACAAGGGGAGGCAGTCTAATTGGCCTAAAGTGAAAGTGATTGAGAGAATGATTCGAGTGATTTGCCATGTAACAGAGAGGATATGGGAAGAAAAGTATCAAAACCCAACCACTTAGAATGTATAATAAAGAAATTTAAAAGATACTATATGGGAGACTGTGGAGTAAAGGTAAAACCCTAGAAGTTGAGAACTCTGTGAAGTTTATTGGTCCTCTTTTGATGTTGGGTGACCAGTCAAAGGGACAATATATAGAGGAGCAATTGAGTATATCAGGTGGTGAGTTGGATGGAGGACAGCTGGGGCATTTGTTCTAATTTCCTTACATCGAGTTGTGGCTGAATATAGTCCAGACCCGACCTGGTTGGCTACAGCCCTGTCAGGTGGCACACTGTAAAACAGTCATGGCTGAGCTGAACCAAAGACAAAAGACAAAGAGGAATTGGCCTTGCAGGGAGCCTCAGAGACAAAGGGAAAGTAATAGAGAGATCAAAAGAAATTGGTTTCACAAGGGCCACAAGAGGAGGCAGAGATCCTGCCCACCTTGCTCCCCAACTTACCTTTCCATGCAATGCCAGCCTGTGGGGAAACAAAATCAAATGACGAGTCCAGGCATCACCTTAGAGGGAAAAATCAGGACCACTGCCCCAGGAGGAAAATGAGGAAGGGCTGAATAACCAAATGAGCTGCCACTGATTGGGCCATGAAAAGGTTTTGCAGATACCCCTTCAGGAAACTCTGGGGCCTATTTATTATGATATGCATGGCAAGATCCAAGGACAAAGAAGCTTTATCTACCAGCCCTTTTCAACCACTGACCACCTTTACTGGAGGCACCATACTCCCTCTTACATGGAGACACCCCAGGCCCTTACAGATTTGATGCAATTCATCTTCCAGACACACAACCTAACCTGGCCAGATTGTAGACAGCTTCTCCTGACACTGCTTAGCACTGAGGAGTACTGGAGCAGCCCTCCACTGGTTAGAAAACAATGCCCCAGCAGGCATAATGAATGTTCAAACATACACCCAGGACGAATTCTCTGGGGCATTGGAACCCAAATGATGCAGCTCAGTTACAACACTTGCAGCAGTGTCTCTTCTAAGGTTTAAAAGAGGGTAGAAAATAGGGGTTCAACTAATAGATTTTATGGTAGATAGTGGGGCTGAACATTGAGTAGTGACACAACCCACTGGGCCATTATCTAATGAACATGCAATTATTGTGAGAGCCACTGGGGTCCCAGAGAAGAGGCCATTTTGCTGGCCTGAAATCTGTGTCATAAAAGGGCAAAAAGCCAAACATGAATTCCTGTATCTTCCAAACTGCCCATTTCCCTTGCTATGAAGAGACTTGCTCCAAAACTACAGCCCCTGTGTGCCTTTGGGCCACAGAGAAATGTGACCCTAAGTCTGGCTCATCCAGGGACCACAGTGTTAATCCTTACTGTCACATGAGCTGAAGAATGGAGACTATTCAAATAGGTCACCAAAACCGAGATTAGATGAATGGTATGGGCTGACACTTAAGGTTCTTGGCATATGGGCCAAAGACAACCAACCTGGGCTGGTTGTGAATCAAACACTCATGATAGTGGAACTAAAACTGTGTCCAATTCCAGTTTGAGTCCACCAATAGCCCCTCCCTAGGAAGCCATATAAGACATTCAAGGACATTTAAAATGGCTCTTAGAATGTGGAACCTTGGCTAGATGCTAGTCATCCTGGAACACCCGCTTTCGCCTATACAAAAACTGGAATACAGACCAATACAAGACTTGTGTGCTGTGAATCAGGTCACTGAGACCTTTCACCCAAGAGCACCAAATCCACACAAATTGATGGGACTCATTCCAGCAAGTGCTGGTTGGTTTACTTGCTTGGATTTGAAACCTTTTTCTGTCTCTGCCTTGCACCAGTCAGTCAGCTCATCTTTGTATTTCAATGGGAAGATCCTGTCATGGGCATAAAGGAGCAGTTTACCTGGACTAGACTTCTCCAAGGATTCAAAAACTCTCCTGCAATCTTTGGAGAGGTGTTGGTTACTGACCTCAAAGCCTTCATCATGCCAGAAGACAACTGCACTTTGCTACAGTATGAAGATAACCTCCTTTTGGCAGCCCCAATTCATGAGGGCTGCTATCAAGAAACTAAACACTCCCTTTATCTACTTTGGAAGGCTGGATATAAGGTGTCCAAGAATAAGGAAGTACAAATATGCCAACGAAAGGTCAGATATTTAGGTTTTATAGTGACACAAAAGGAATGCCAACTAGGCACTGAAGGGAAACAGGCTGTTTGTGTCCTCCTGATCCCAACCATCTGAACACCAGATAAGAGAGTTTTTTGGGGCAACAGGATTCTATCATATCTGGATCCCAAATTTCTCACTTAAGGCTAAGCCATTATATGAAGCCACCCAATGCAGGGAAAAGGAGCCTCTCTTGTGTGTGGGAAGCTGACCAGGAAAGAGCATTTAAACAAATCAAAGAAGCCCTGATTCACATTCCAGCTTTAGGATTACCAGATATACTTAAGCCTTTCTTCCTACATGGTTAAGAATGGAAGGGACTGGCCGTAGGAGTCCAAGCTCAGGTCATGGGATCTTGGCATTGCTCAGTGGCATACTTGTCAAAACAGTTAAGATTCTTTGGCCCTAGGATGGCCTCCATGCTTTTGGGCACTTAACTGCCACCTCTCTGCTGATGCAGAAGGCTGACAAGCTGACTTTGGGACAATGACTGACTACTTGAGTACCACATTCAGTTATAACCTTAATGGACCAGAGAGGGCACCATTGGTTATTAAATCTAAAGACAACTTGGGTACCAGGGGTAAAAATTCCCATGTAACTCTAGAGATAGTACTCATAAGCAAACTACTTTGCTCCCTACTGAACCAGGAGTCCCCCTTCATAACTGTATGGAAACTGTGGATTAAGTAGTGTCATGTTGAGATTTCACAGATCACCCAGTTAGAGACCCAAATGTTGAATATGTCACAGATGGAAGTAGTTTTATACTAGAAGGGGTCTGCTGGGCAGGATATGCAGTGGTGACACTAGACTCTGTGATGGAGGCTCAGCCTCTGCCTACTGGAACCTCAGCACAAAACGCAGATCTAACAGCCTTGACAAGGGTTCTTTTGCAAGCAGAAGACAAAAAGGCTAACATTTATACTGTTTCCAAATATGCCTTTGATAATTTACAAGTTCATGGAACCATATATATAAGGAGAGAACAATCCTAACCACTGGAGGAAAGAACTGAAGTACAAAGAAGAAAGTTTATAGCTCCTAGATGCCATATGGACCTGAGAAAGTGGCTCTAATACATTGCAGAGGTCACCAACAGACTGGAACACTGAAAGTCAGAGGAAACCAAAATGCAGACAGGGAAGCAAATTGGGCTGCTATGACAGCCCTACAACCCAAAAACCATGCCCCTTATCTTGAGGCCTCCTCTCCCAGAGACCCCTAATTATTCTTCAAATGAAAGAGCCTCATTTGCCCAAGAATCTGTGAATTATACCAAGGGAGGATGGTGGAAAATCTCTGATGGGCTATTGGCCATCCCTGAAATGATGGCCCCAAGGCTTGTAAAACAATTCTATCAAGGGTCTCACATGGGGAAAACAACACTACTAGGTCATCATTTCTATATGCTGTGTGAGCTGTTTGTGAGCAATGCCTAAACCTATGCTCAAAACAACTTGAGGCGAGGGCCCACTCAGTCCCTAGGTCTTTAAGAAATGGGTGGTACCCCTTGTGAAAACTTGCTTATGGACTTCACTGAACATCCTTGAGCATGAGGCTATAGGCATATGTTGGTGCTTGTCTATACCTTTTCAGAATGGGTTGAGGCTTTCCCACTTGAACAGAAAAGGCACAAGAGATGACTAAAGTGCTGTTAAGAGACATCATCCTAAGATTCAGACTGCCCCTGATCTTGAGGTCAGACAATGGACAGGCATTGATAGCTGAGATAGTTCAAGGACTCACATGATGTCATAAATAAAATGGAAATTACACACAGCCTACCAGCCACAGAGCTCAGGAAAGGTAGAGAGCAAGAATCAGACACTCAAACAATTGTTGAAAACATATTACCAAGAAACCCACTTGAGATAAGATCAGGTTCTGCTCATGGTTCTTCGAGTTAAGTGCAGCCCCTACCAAACAGACAGTATTCCCCTTATTAGATCTTGTTCAGCTGGCCATCCCCAATCATAGATCAAATCAAGGGTGATCTCTGTGAACTAGGGGAATTGATCCTAAGAAGGCAGATGCAGACTTTGGGAATAGCCATGCAAAATATCTATGGCTGGGTACATGAGATAATGCCCATAAACCTGACAGACACAACACTCCCTTTCAAGCCTGGGGACTTTGTTAGGGTTAAGAAATGAAATCCAACTACCCTGGGGCCCACATAGGATAGGTCCCAAACTGTAATCTTGTCTACTTTCACTGCTGCTAAAATTGCAGAATTGTGCCTTGAATTCACCATGGTTGGCTAAAACTGGCAGCCTAAGACAAATGAATCAACCAAACAGGATCCAGACCGTCTGAACTGGATAATCCTGCAGCAAAACCAAACAGCTTCTGGAAATGACAGTCCTGCTCTAGTCACTCCAGAAGTTGACCAGTCCACGTACAGCTGAAGCTTGAGGATCAACGTGGAGTTATAATGGCAACATAACTATCTTTTTCTTTTCGTTATAATTCTCTCTTTCCCACTGCTAGCAGAAAAGTCCCTAGAGGAATGTTCTCCCTGCATCTATACCACACAGTCAGGGAGCATCATAACAAGGACCTGCTATATCATACCTATGATGAATGTATAGGGACACACTGGGGAACTTGTAATCAAACCATCTACTCATTTTATGACTCAGGAGATAACCAGCCCTACATCTGTAATGACCCAGGTCTCCATCTTATGAAATCTGGTTTGAGATCTTAAACAAAACTAAGATTTCATCCAAATCATAAAGGGGCCACTTATTTGTACTTTGATGCATACCTAGCAACATATCTAGACCCATCTGCAACTTCATATGGAGGTCTACTACGGGAAAGTTATTATAGAGACAATTTCATATTCATATGGGCACCACAGAAAGGGACCAGCCATTACTGATGCCCCTGTTCCCAATCATGATAAGATTCTGAATGGTTCTACTGGCAATGTATAACATGGGCTACTAGCCCATTTGGCCTCAGACCCATCTGGCCCAACAATTCTGAATCTTTGACTTGTTATATGAGCATATCCAACAAGAATTGGCTGAAAACATAGCCCAGAACCTTAATGTCTCCTCATGTTATGTCTGTGGGGGAACCAGCACAGGGGACCAATGGCCATGGGAAGTGAGAGAATTGATACCAGAGGACAACTTCACCCTACCCCCATATTCTCCCAACTCCACATTCACCAACCTGAGCATCTGGTATTCAAAAACTTCTATCATCGGAAGGTTCTGCATTGCTCACTGGGGGAAGGTCTTCACAGACTCGGTGGGAGAACTAACTTGTCTGGGGCAGTGATACTAATATGAGACTCCAGGAAAACTTTGTGGTGGGGAAAACAGAGTAGTTTTCAATTATCCCAACCCAATTCATTCTCTCATTTTTCCTCCTTCAACTATTCTTGTGTCAGTTAGAGGCCCCAAATGACTGCAAGGCACACTCTGGCCTCTACTGGGTCTGTAGATTATGGGTATACTGACAACTATCAGCTAAATGGTCATGAGCCTATATGCTGGCGACAATTAGGCCATCTTTCTTTCTAATCCCCTTAAAACAGGGACAAACTCTAGGGTACTCTGTCTATGGAGGAGCCGACAAGAAAATTAAAAGGGCAATTAAAATAGGAAATTGGAAAGATGATGAATGGCTCCCAGAGAGAATTACCCAATATTAGGGCCCAGCTACCTCGGTAGAAGATGGAATGTGAGGATACGCACCCCTATTTACACGCTTAACTGCATCATAAGATTACAGGTCATGTTTGAGCTCATTACATATTGCTTTGTGTCTAAAGAAGTATGTATTGTTTATCTAAAGTTAACTTTTAACTAACCATTCTGTGCTTTTTTCCTATTGGATTTAAAAATTTCATTTCATCTTTAATTGACAAATAGTTATGTAGATTTATGTAGTATGATGAGATATTTTGACACATATATATGATAAAATCATCCCAGTGGGCATATGTGTGACCTTACATACTGTTTTTTATTGTTTGTGGTGAGAATATTTAAAACAGACTAGCAAGTTTGAAACGTACACTTATAATTAACTATAGTCACCATGCTATGCTATAGATCTTTAAATAACATTTTTATTTACTATTACTGGCTATGTCAATGTGGTCTCCGTTTGCATTTTTTTAAAGACAGGGTCTCACTATATAGCCCAGGCTGGCCTGGAACTTGAGGCAATCCTCCTGCCTCAGCTTTCCAGAGTGTTAGAATCACCATGCCCTGCTTCCATTTGTATTCTTGCTGGGGGCCTTTAGGATGATTCTAGCTAGCCCACGAGATGGACTGAGCCTGTTTCCTTCAGCCCTAAGTACAGGGAAGGTGCCCAGTCACCAGGCATCCATATCCTGGATTGTTATAGGATGTTTTAGCATAACTCCTATTGTTTGTTATCTACTGTTAGGGTTATTTATTATACAGTACTCAGTAACTATCATTGCTACATCTATGTATATATACATGTATGTGTATAAAATGGCAGCTAACATTGAGTGCTTCTACTAGCGTCAAATGGATTATATCACTTAATTTTTAAAATAATCTTACGAGGAAGGTCTTATTATTCCCATTTTATAGATAAGGAAATTGAAGTAAGAGAGGTTCAAAAATCATACAGTTACAGATAGAGTGATGAGTAATCACTCAGTTTTGGCAGGAAAATATGTGAGCTTCCATGGAAAATGGCATATTTAGAGCACACTTTACAAGATTATTGGTTTCTGAATCTTTGGTAGTGGTTTTACCACTGTGTAAATTATGGATAGCTGATGGCAAAGTGCGATCACTCTGCTTTGTAGCCATGTGACTGACTCTGCTGGGAATAGACCGAGATAGTGAATTCAGGTTTGTGTGTGTCTGCATGCTCATTTCAATACTCCTGGGCTCCATGTGAATTTGTGGTTCTCTGGCTTTTCTTTTGAACAGGTGATAACATCTTCCTGGTTTCCTTGTTGAATTAATAGGCTAGGTAAAACTTATGATACAGGTTTGTTTAATTGGCATCAGTTATGATTTTGCCTTTTTACTTCCCAGTACTGGGGATGAAAGCCAGGGGTCCCCTACCACTGAGTGACATTCCCAGCCTTTTTTATTTTTTATTTCGAGATGCCCAGGGTAAGCTGCCCAGACCAGTCTAGATCTTGTGATCCTCCTGCCTCTGCCTCCTTTGTAAAAAATTATCCCTTAACAGTTTTAAATGGAATACTTTCACTGAAGCTCACAGATGACCAAAAAGGAAATAAACACAGACAGTAACTTGGAGCCTAATAACCCTGAGTGGAGAGGGTGTCCCTATCCTTTTTGGCTCTTGGTTGTCTGTTATGTGGCCATAATAGTCTTTCTCAAATTAAGCAGGCATCAAGAATGACTCAGTCTCCCCCAAATCCAAATGTAAGAGAGCAAAGTGTACGGAGCATTGAAAAAAATCACTTTTCCAATCTGAGGCTTACTTCTAAGTTCAGCTCCTGTCTGAGGACCTGCCTCTCCCTGTGAATGTAGCCAGCCTGGCCCACAGCCATTCCTGGAAGGAGGTCCTGAGAGTACTGTACTCCCCAGTGGTCTCCCGTGGAAAATCTCAGAGGACAGTCAGGCTGGCAGCCTCAAAAGACAGTTACACATACAAGCAAATGAGGTATTTAGAATAGTGACTATGTAAGTGCCATGTGCTAAGTAAAGACAGAAAGACACAGATGCACAGATGCCTGTGTGCATAAATGTATATCCTTCTAAAAAACACCACCTAAGCTAGGTGAGGTGCATGCCTGTAGTCCTAGCACTGGGGAGGAGGGTTGAACAAGAGGACTGCCACAAGTTTGAGGCCAACTTGGTCTGCATAGTGAGTTCAAGAGCAGCCTGAACTGTTACTTATAAGGAAGACCTGTGTTACCCTCACCCACCCAAATCATCTAATAGGTGTGGTGGTACATGCCTGTAATCCCAGTAGACTGGAAGGCTGAAGCAGGAAGAGTGCAAGTTTGAGCCAAGTCTGAACAGTTTAGCAAGTTAGTAAGACCCTGTCTTAAAGAAAAAAAAATCACCAAACACTGCTGACTTCCACTAATAATGTTTTGTTTTCCCGGAGCCACAGAGTTGAAGTCTGACTCTGCAGGGTCATCAAAGAGGCTGCACAGGGACCACCCCCAAATAGAACTTTAACTTTCAGTGGATAACTGTCCTTTGTGACCTGGATAGCCTAACAAGATGGCCAAATAAATAACAACTATAACTCATAAAGCAAAATGCATTAAACCCCCCCAGTCTAAAAGAAACAACAACGACTTTGTTTTCACTGGGTAGCATGCAGACATGGGCTGCATAAAATCTCTGGTCTGGGTACAATGTCACCAAGGGCAGGCAGAGGGCCCAGAGCACAGAGGCCACCTTTTAGAACAGCCATTTACACCACAAGGGGCAGGGGTGGTATCTCGAACTGAGCTTGGCCCTCCTGGGGCTTTGGTAGAATACAAGCTTGGCACAGGACAGACAGAAAATTAATTGCATGGGCTTTTAGGCTCATTGGGCTGCACCATATTTATAACTTTAGCCCAAGAATAACGAGGCTCTAAAAAGGTAGTATTTTCATGACTTTTCCCTGTTTCTTTCAGATTTAAGAAAACACACCAGTAAGCACACTCTTGCAAATGACAGTGAAGATGTACCTTGCTTTCGCTTTCATTGGACAGAATTTCCAGGGCTTCCAGGTGGGACAAACCTTGGTACTCATCAAACAGCATCCCGTAGTGTGGAGTTCTCTCCACTGTGAGCTGCTGCGCCAGTCTCTGCTTCTCCTTCTCCTTGGCTTCCCTTAACATCTGCAGAAACACAATGTTGTGCACCACACATATGCTTAGAGTTCCATTTCCTGTGTGAAAAGTGGAGAGAAGGGCTGCAGAAGGCTGAGTTTGTAACTGGGAAAGGTAGCTTTTGGCTACTTTGGAGATTGTAAAATGTTATTTTTTGATTGATGTCATTGACACTTTTTATATAATATTCCATTTTGAATTTGGTACTTTCATTAGGTGGAAAACAAAAATAAGCAAAGCTTCTACATCCAGGAATAAGAGATTGGAAATAATCGTATCAAAAGCTTTATCATGTTTTCCACTTAAGTGTTTCCCACATGTGGTTGATTTTCTTATTTTCTAAGATGTCCACATTTTCTACAGTGAGCAAGTTTTAAGCACACTTGGTGTCTTAGTTACTCTTCTCTCCTTGCTGAGACAAAATACCCAACATCCCAAGTAAAAGGGGAAGGGGTTTATTTAGCTCACATTTGTAGGAATCTCAGTCCACAATCAGCTGGCTCTAAGAAAGGCTGGCTTGGCAGACAGGCACTGCAGAGGAGAAACAGTTCATGGTGGGTAGAAGGTAGCAAACCAAGCAAGGGACAAGACAAGTCTCTTTCTGTCCTTTATATTGTATCCAGGCTACTGGGATTAGGGCGGTGCCAAACCAATCAGTGGACTGATTTAGTAATCACCCATTCTTAATCCTAGCATTGCACCATGAATCAATCACACACTCTAGATCCACCTACCTCTGAAAAAGCTCCACCAATGACTGCAGGAGGCTTTGGGGGGTACATCTAGACACAAACCATAATACTTGGGAAGTCTAATCTCTTGTGACAGGATTAAATGTAAATTCTTCACCTAGACAGACTTCCAAGCAGAAATAAGCTGGTCTGATTTTCTATTACATTATCTTAAAACTTTTGTTTAATGAAAAGAATAAAGGCTTGCTTGTTTTTGCTATATTCTACCCACCATGAACTATTTCTTCTCCGTGATGCCCCTCTGCCATGCTACCTTGCCTTGGAGCCAGTCAGTTATGGACTGAAATCTCTACAAACTGTGAGCCAAAATAATTTTTTTTCCTTTAACTTTGACTAAAACAAAACAAAACAACCCCCCAAAAACTCATAATAGATTTATCACCACATACTGAATAAAAATAAGCTAACAGATGCTCAGACAGGTCTCCAAAAGTGTGGTTGAACCGAATTCCTGTTCATGTTAATAATGTTTCTCCAGTTATTATTTTGTTAAAGACAACGAAACAAACACAAGTCTATCAGTCAGTCCTAATTTTCTGTGCTTGCCTTCTTTGATTCTAAGCATCTTTAATTTGATTTCTCATTAAGTTTACTGGAGCATTAAGTTTATAGCATCCCTTAATACCTGTGGTGAGCACCATAAATACTCTGGCCAATACCACAAGGACACAGGGAAGATCATTCAAGAGTAGAGCCTGGTGTTTATCATGTGCCAAGAAAACAATCAGCCTCCTTCGCCTTTTGGGTTTTTGAGGTTGTTAGCCAAGAACCCACTGTGCTGCAGAAAGATTTCTCTCTTCTGTCTATCTTTAGGACTAAATTAGTACAGCTCTGAATTTTAAAGTTTCCAAAACAACCTAATGAAACCATCTTTGAGAAATTTTAACACTTGCAATAAAACTCAACTACCCACATTGATCTCAGGGTTTGGTGGTGGGAACATAAAAAAGCAAAATGACTCTGGGTTTACTTCCTTTCTACACCAACTTCCATCTCTAAATTTGTACTGTGGGACAGAGGAAAGAAGAGATGAAATGAAAGTCAAGAGGAAACATCACTCCAGAGTGATTAGGACTCACTCAAAAAGTGGGGAGTGGAACCAAAGGATGCTGGTTCTATCTTACCTCTGGAAAACAAATGGAGATGGATTTAAATAGCAGGGAGGAATTCTGGCATGGAAAAATTACTGTCACAGGGAAGCCATGGAGATGTAAATCAGTGGAATTCAAGAGTTAGGTAGTCCCTGTGTTATTTAGAGCATGTTCCCTGCAGTGCTGGGGTGGACTGTGTCACAAATTTAGACAGTGCATGTATGAACATTTCAGGCTTCTACAGTCCTATGTTTTTGCTACAGTTTGGATGTGAAGTATCCTCCAAAGACTGAGGAGTTAAAGGCTTGGTCATCAACCTGTGGTGCTATCAGAAGTGGTGGAACTTTTAGGAGGCAGGGCCTGGTGGAAGGAAGTGAGGTCACTGGGGGTGTGGCCTTGAAGGAGATATTGGGAGCCCAGCCCATTTCTCTCTTGCTTTGCTTCTTGGCTGCATGAGGTGATCAGCATTCATAGCACATGCTTCCTGCAATAAGGCACTGCCCAAAGCAACGGAATTAGCTACCTTTGGATGGAAACCTCTGATATAAACCTATCCCGTATTTATTTATTTAGCAGTACTAGGGAATGAACCTAGGGCCTTTGCACTGAGATATATCCCCAATCCTTTTTTATGTTCTGTATTTGAGACAGTCTTGCCCTGGGTAGGCTCAACTTGTGATCTGCCTTTCCTCCTTTCAAGTTATCTCAGCTATTTTGTCACAGTGTCAGAAAGCTGACTAATACAGTGTCTCTAGTGTGTATGGGAAAAATACAGCAGATCTCCTTGTCTTGGGTGATGGCAGCTTCACCCTTTCAGTTGCTCCAAAGACCCTGGAGTCATCCCTGACACGACTTTTACCTCAAAACCCGTACTTACTCCATCAGAAAATTGGGATCTGTTTTAAAATCATACCCAGGATCAGCCATTCATCACCACCTACAGAGCCTCTACACTGTTCTGAGCACCCCATCTACTGTCAAGATTGCATCAGTTGCTCTTTGGGGTGGTGTGTGAGTGAGCCCTGAAGTTGAACCTCCTTCTCCAGGGAGCAAAAGGATCCAGGGTTCCAGCTGCTAGACTTGGAAATCCAGTCTTTGGCCTCCCTCAGAAACTTGGGACCAAGCCCAAACTGTTCCTGGGAAGCTCAGAGTTCCATCACCAGCAGATTCTTTTGAAAAAAATAGTTGTACATATTTACCAGACACAATGTGATATGTTGATACATGAGTGCAAGTATAGTGATCAAATGAGGGGTAACTGCATAACTAGCATAACTAGCACCTCAAATACATTTTGCTTCTTTGTGTTAGGAACCTGGGAACTCCCCTTTCCTAGCTCTTTATAAAATCTACATGTCATTGTAAACTGAGGTTCCCCACTGTTGTCAGTAGACTTTGCCTGAAGGACTCTACCAAGGCCTTGCCCAACCTTCCTTAGGCAGCATGTCATCTCGACACTCCTGCCTCTCTTCTCCCCTTCTTTCTTCATGGGGGTCAGACCTGCATCTTGGTTTAATGGTTCTCCCAGACTTCCTGAGCCCCTGCCTACTTGATTGCATACAGGTACCTTCCCTAGTAGGATCCTTGCATATTTCAGCCCATCTTGACATCTGTTTCTGGGAGGAATTAGAAAGACACATCCTCTAATGGTCTTGCTGTCCTCATCTTTTCTTCTCCCAAGTCTATTTTCAACACAATAATTACAGAGCTCTTTTTAAAGCATAAGCCAGTTCTCGTCATTCCTGTTCTACAAATGCTGCAACAGTTGTATAGAACTCAAGGTCCTTCGCAAATGCCCTCCATGATCTGCTGTTGCCCATGCCCATCACCACTCTGGCCCCACCCTTAACAGTGCTTTCACATCATGTGATAGCCTTGCTGGTTCCACCAGAAGCTCCTGACTCAGGGCCTTTGCTTGAGCTTCTCCCTCTGCCTGGAATGTGCTTCAACCAGGTGTCTGCACAGTCAGCCTTGTCTTCTCCTTCATGTCTTTGCTCAATGACATTGTCTCCATGAATGTCCCATCATGTCTCTATTGTCCCCTCACTATCATAGTCACTATCTTGTCCCTCTCTCCCACGTTTTTCCTGCTCTGCAGCACTCATCATCTACTAAAATACTAGTTAATTTTTATTATCTGTTTGTCTCTGTCAGAACAAAAGCTCCTCAAACATACAGATTTTTATTCATTTTGGCTACTGAGAGCATACTGGCTACTGCACAGCATAGACACTAGAACGCACTTGTGAAATGAGTGAGTAAATGAAGAATGAATGAAAATTTACTGCCTGGGAAGAGGCAAAGTCAGTGATGTGCCTGTAAAGTCAGGAGCACTGTGGTGACCTACTGAGATGCTTGGGTGTGTTCCAGGATGTCCTGTGCCACACCTGCTACAATGGCTCAGATGTGAATAAACACTGCAGGCTACTACTGAGGTTCCTTAGTGACAATTCTCTTAGCAGTGGCAGCTTTTAATAACAGACTGAATGCAGATGCGATTAAAAATTGTGAAGGCAGCATAAAAATCATGATAATCCAATAAACTAACTCAGTCCAATTCTTCATTTTATAGCCACAAAGCCTTGGTTAGTCAGTTTGTAGACTCAGTCCCATTTCCTCTTATATCACCACTGTCTTAACTGAAATAAAATGTATACATCCCTCTGAATAAATGTATATACACACATAAATGTTTGAACCAGGTTCTATTCTAAGAAACTCACTGATGGCCATGCAATTAATAAGTGGTAGAGCTGGAATACATATGATGGCATAAAGAGGATAATTCTTAAGAAATTATTAAATGAATGAAGCAAAGTACAAAACAGTGCAATGAGTATGTTACTATTTGGCTGAAATAGTATGATATCTGTTATGGCTTATGTTTAGATATTCTCCCAAAGCCTCACACAGTCATAGGTGAGGTGGCTGGATCTGGAGTGTATCACACTGGAACTGATTCATGGTGCAAAGCTAGGATCAAGGGTACTAGGATTAAAGGTGTGAGTACTACCCTCCCTAAGTAGTCTGGATAAGATATAAAGAATAGAAAGAGCTGTGGTCATCCTTTGTTGCTTTGCTACCTTCTGCCCACCATGAATTGTTTCTCCTCTGTGATGCGTGTCTGCCATGCCACCCTGCTTTGGAGCTAGCTGATTATGGACTAAAACCTCTACAAACTGTGAGCAAAGTAAACCTTTTCTCCTTTAAGATTGGGTGTCAGGTATTTTGTCCCAGCAATGAGAAAAGTAATTAAGACACAATTTAGTACCTAGAGTGGGGTTGTTGTTGTGACTATACCTAACTACGTAGTTCAGGATCCTTTGGGACTGGCTTGTGGGAAGAGTTTGGAAAGGTTTGGAGATGCTAGCTGAAAAAGTGGAACTGGAATGCTTGAGGCTGTACTTGATGGGAAATTCTGGTCTATGAAGAGCTATGAAGACCAAATGCTGATAGTAATGCTGCTGGTAAAGATCAGGCTTGGGAGGTTTCTGCTTGGAAGAAAGACTACATTGGCTGTTGGACTCCAGATGATGTGAATTATGGCTTGGCAGAAAGTTTGACTGCATTTTGCTCATGTCCAGAGTCTTTGCCTGAGGCTCAGGCTAAGGGCAGTAGACTAATTAATCTTGCAAAAGAAATTTTAAGGCAGTCTCACTGGGTGTGTTGGTGCATACCTGTAATTCCAGTACTTGGGAGGCTGAGGCAGGAGAATCACTATGAGTTCGAAGCCACCGTGAGTTCAAGGTCAGCCTGAACTGCATAGTGAAACTCTATCTAAAAAAAAAAAAAAAAAAAAGGAAAGAAAAGAAAACGAAATTTCAAGGCAGTCTAATGTTGAGGTGATGGCATGGCTGCTCTTGGGGCTTTTTAGTCGGATTTATATTGAGAATCTAGAGCAAAGAGCCCAGCAAAAAGATTTAAAATGTCATTAATTTGGCCTAAAAGGAAGCTCCAGTAAAGCTGTGGACTGAAAAGATAGCACAGAAGAGATCTTGACTGTTGAGAAGGAATATGAGAACAGAAAAGATGGCCTAAGGGCATCTCAAGAAGCAGTGAGTCTCCACCCTTTGTAGCCTCAAAATTGCAAAAGTAAAAGACTGCTTTGAGAAGACAGTCACAGTGCACCATGTTCCAGAATGGCAGTGGCCTAGGGAAGTTGTTCCTTGGGATTTGGTTCTTAGGCACTTAACCCTTACAGCCAAGAGAGAAGAAAGCCTGACTGCTCTTCTCCAGCTGGCAGCAGACATTGGCATCATCCACATGGTACTAGTTTTAGGTGCATGCAGAATGCAAGAGTTCTGGGGTCAGGAAGGCTTCCACCAACATTTCAGAAGAAAGCCTGGGAGGCCATGAAGTGTGCCGCTGAGAGGTCAGTGTGTGAAGTTGTATGAAGCCAAATGTGCAGTGGAGACCCCAGAAGTTTGCAGAAGCCAGGAGCATGAATTGCGTCAGGAAAACTGCAAGGAGGGAGCTGAGCTGGCCTCAGAGAGAAGCCATGGGAGCCACAACCATTGGAAGTATTGAAGAGGCACAGCTATTCAAGACCTTTGGAGTTCACAACTTGCCACAGATTGTCAGGCATGCTGGAAATGGAACTGTGGGATTTAACGTTTGCCCTGATGGATTTTAGTCTTGCTTTGTTCCCATTCCTTGCTACCCCACAGTATTTAACTTTTGGAATGGAAATGTCTCCCTTGTGCCATTGAATGTTGGAAGTGTTTTACTTTCTTTTCATTTGTACAGGGTCTTGCAGCTAAGAGTTTGCCTTAAATTTCAGAGGAGACTTTGGATTTGGATTTTTTAGCAGTAGTGCTCAAACTGTTAGGACTTTGGCAACTTGTGAAGATGGACTAAGTGCTTTTTGTATAAAGGGCCATGCATGAGTCCTTGGTGGGGCCAGAGACGGAATGTTATGGCTTGTGCCTAAATATTCCCCCAAAGCCTCATGCAGTCGTAGGTGGGGCTTTTTATAGGTACCTGGATCTAGAGTGTGAGATGCTGGGATTGATTCATACTGCAATGCTAAGATCAAGAGCATGAAGATTAAGGGTATGAGTGCTACCTACCCTAAGTAGTCTGGATAAAATATAAGGGATAGATAGAGCTGTGATTATCCTTGTTGCTTTGCTACCTTCTGCTAGCCATGATTGTTTTTTCTCTGCCATGCCACCCTGCCTTGGAGTCAGCTGATTATGGACTGAAACCTCTATAAATTGTGAGCTAAATAAACTTTTCCTCCTTTAAGTTTGGGTGTCAGGTATTTTTTCTCAGCAATGAGAAAAGTAACTAAGACAAGATCTGTACATTCATGTACACAAGCATCTATACATCCACATGTTTATGTACCTATATCTATTTGTATGAGAACTTAGAGGACATATAAGAACTTATTAACAGTGATGATCTCCCTTGAGGAATTAAGAGTCTGGAGAAACGGGTGTATCAGAAACCCAATTTTCAGGCTGCGGATATAGCTCAGTGGCATAAACATCCACCTGGAAAGCACAAGGTTCTGAGTTTGATTACCAGTACCAAAACAAACAAACGAACAAACAAAAATTTTCACTTTCTATACTTTTTATGCCATTTGAATTTGAACATGTGCTTTAAATGGCCTTTTAAAAAAGAGACATAAAAATCTATTTGCTTTTTTGACTGAAAGAAGAAAAATACAGAAGTACAAGTCAAACCTGGGACAAGGAAACAGTTCTCTCCATGAGTGTCTTAGTCCGCTTAAACCCTGGGTCACTTTCTGCAAGGACATTCATGGTTTTCTTGCCGATGAATTCCAAAGCATCAAGGCCTCCAGTTAAGACGCTTTTACCCTGCAGATGAGACAATTGCATGCGATTAGTTTTTCTACAATTTGCTGTTTTGCAGCAGTCAGCAGCTCCTAGGTAACTGGCACTATCTTCAAATATTAAAATCAATATACAGCCACAATTTTTTCTCATCAGATTTATCGTCCATTTAATCCTATTTTCTTTACCCTGGAAAATCATATTTTATACACTTTGTATGGTATGCAGTGTTATTAAAAAATGATGCTTAGGAAAACCAAAACACATTAGGAATTAATTTTATTGGCTCTGTGCAGATGATGCAGATGTATGTAAATTGTAAAATTAGCAGAGATTTCATTGCTGGTTTTGTTTAAAAACAGTTTAACCTAAGTAACAGAACTACTTGGATTAGTTTATTAAAATGTCAAACACTCCTGCTAATTTAGGAAATTCTTTAATGTAGAAGCCTGGAGTAAAGGATCCTCAGGCTGTTTCAGATGACTCATATATTTTCAGAAATGAGCAAGAACCACCAATAATTAATATATTAATGAAATAAGACAGGTTGATTTCCATATTCTGTTATACAGTTATCACTCTGAAAATCCCATTGTCAAATGCTGTTTCTTTTAAAATAACTAACATAACTCAGAGTTATATAATCCATTTAAGGGAATAGAACTGGATGCATTTCTGTGAAACCACCTATGTACATAGACCCCAACTGTGTTACTGTAATTACAATCTGCATTATTTTGTACTTTTCCCCACCTTATGTAAAAATTATACATTTTATTTTCATATTATTGTCTACACACATGTTCTAATCTTGATAATTACCATTTAAATGGCAACGTTCATCTGTACTGAATTAATATATTTTATTAATCATTTTTATCTTGAACATTTGACATTTTTTCAGATATGTGAGCCAATCAATAAAACTGACTGAAAAATGCACAGCTGGGTGTGGTGATGCATTCATATAACCCCAGCATTCTGGAAGGCTGAGGCAGGAGAGTCACACGTTCAAGCTCACCCTTGGCAATTTTGTGATATAGTGATCTTATCTCAAAATACAAAATGAAAAACAAAAAAAACCAATTAAACAAAAAAAAGGGTGGGGGATGTATGTCAGTGCAAAGGCCCTGGGTTCAATCCCCAGTATGAAGGGGACAAAGGAGGCAGTTATTTATCAGTTAAAAAAGAAAAAAACCTAGGTTGGTAGTGTGGCTAAGTTGTAGAACGCTTGCCTAGCACCTGCGTGTGAGACCCTGAGTTTGATCTCCAGCACCACAAAACAACAACAACAACAACAAATTTCAACTTAAATTAAAATAAGTAACAAAAGGAGAATCAGGGACCTAAGGCATTCATTTTAGTATTATTCAAGGAAGGGAGAGAGTTGGAATTAGAATATAGGAACGGGGAAGGAATGTGAATCTTAGCTATCTGGAAATACTTCAGAAATACATTAGGTATTACCCCTGACTCACTACTGGTCCTTTTTTATTTGAACGGTTTTATTTATTTATTTTTTAATTGAGGGTTAGTGAGATAAACCATCCAGAAAAAACAGCTGTCCCAGCTCTTCCAAAGACTGTTCTCTCCCCCAACCAGGAACTGTCTTTGCAGCAATTGGAAAATGTTAAATCAGGTTGAAAAATACACTTTCTAAACAGCTCCTTTCTTTGAAACACAAACTGTATTTCATGTTGCCCTTATTATTTTGGATCCAAGGTTACACTACTCTGCAGCAGAAAGTATAACAAAACCCTAATCCAAAGTCATGAGCAAGGCCATCTTTCCTGTGATGTATCTAGGTCACTGGCAAACAGGGACATCAAAAGGAGGCAGACACCAGGGAAAACAGGAAGCAGCTTTTGACTCACAGTGTTCTGAACCACATTGGTGAGGGCGGAGAGCATGCCCCGAGAGCCAGAGCCCGCTGGAGGAGAGGTGGGGGTGCTTCCTGCTGGGTCTTGATCTGTAGCCACATCTGTCATGTGAAAAAAATCCTGTTAGAATCATGATGCTGATGTGAACTTAGGAACCAACTAAACGTGCGCACAGTGTAATGGAGCCAAGAACACCCACAGTCAATGTCACACTCACGTTCAGGGACTCCGTTTTCAGCATCAGGTTGGGCCCCTTCAGAAGATCCAGAATTTACACTGTGAATCCGTAGGGTGGCCCCGGCCTTTTCCTTGACTGCTGTCAATCCATGACCTGTCAGAAATAAATATAGGGTCCAGATACACTGGAAGTCCATGGGCTGGGCTGGGATGTAGCTCAGTGGTACAGAGCCTTCCCGGCACATCTAAGGCCCTGGTTAGATTACTAGAATAACAAAAAAGAAAAGATAAAAATCCACGACCTGCAAGTTCTCTGGCTAATCTTACAAGGCTACGTGAAGCTGTAGATGTTTGTCTTGATTTTGACTGAATGGAAGCAGTTAAAACAGAGACTTTGGATGGTTGAGTGGCCCCAAGGAGTTACCCTGTTTCTCTGTGAATATTTTTTCACTGTGTTTCTGTGGGGAGCAAATAAGATAAATACAGGAAGAAATGGTGAATGCTTAAATATAAAAAGCTCATTACAGTGAAAGACACATGAGCAAGAATGATGGGATAACCGTGTTCAAAATGAGAGGCAGTATTTTGAGGAGAATTAATGGCAATGTGTCTTTTACAGTAATACATTTTTAAAAGCAGCCAATGTGTTTTTTAAATCACACCTCATATATATAAAGAGCTCCCACATGTTTCATTGTTCTTTTTTGCTTCTCATAGTGTCTGCCTCTTAACCTAGGATTCCAACTTACCCTGCTGACTCTGTCAGTGCCTTAGAGCAGACACATGTCATTCAGTTTTTGGTTCCGTGTGGGTTTGATTCCTAGTGCATTGTAAATGCTCACTTAGTACTAGCTGAACTGAAATCAGCTGAGCCCGTGTTCTCTTTCTACATGTCAATTAGTCCAAAGGGTCTGAACTAACATCTCCACATCAAAAGGCAAGTTAGTGAAAACCAGAAAGGCCACTGACAGCTAGAAATTTTCTTGGGCAGTAACAGTCCAAGTCAGGCTTAAGGGCACAGGTTTTACTTCATTAGAGCAGGGCAATACCTGGGTTCCCTGAGCCCAGCACAGTGGGGATTCAATATCCGTGGGTGAATGCAGAGTGGACTTTTCCACTCACACTGAACAAAACCCAGTGCTTGACTTAAAAGGGCAATTGTCATGTCTGTATTTTGCTCTGGAGAGACCTCCGTCCCAGGTCCCAGATGGGCTGGAGCTTTCCTTAGTCCTAGGCCTGATAATGAAGGAATGAACAGCCTATTCCTGGTCCCAGTGGCTGTGTGAACTCTGAAAAACCATGCTCCCCACCTCACACACAGGCAGAAAACAGAATTTCGCCGGGGCCTCACAAGGCTGCAGCAATGTTAATATGTGGGGGGAAAGTCTCAAGTCACAACAGGACTCAAGGGCTTAATAAAATCACATAGAATCAGAATGTGCTTGAAATGACCAGTTGCCTATGTCCTAAATAAGATAAAGACATGGATGAATCCAAACCCAGGGTAATAATGCAATTGTAACCTTATCAGAGAAATCTTAATACAAAGTACTGCTACCAATTATATTCAGTGAAAGTTACCTCTCACTATACATTACCTAGAAACCTGTGTAACTTAAGAAACATCATTTACAACTTTAATTACAAGTATAAATATGTTTATACTTATATGCAGGTCATTAGACACAGTTCAAACTCACAACTGAGTTCCTTGAAAAAATAAATGGCTAAACCTGAGACTTGAATGAATTCGTTCTGGCTTACAATGAATTCTGAATATTTCAGTGAAAACTTACTGAAGTTTTGGTCACACATTTAAGTTATAGGACACGATCACCTCATTCATTTACATGCTGAATCTACATTCCTTAACATTTTAAGAAAGCATATGTATTTTCAAAAGGGAAAATGTGCATTCAGATCTCAACCCACGATTCTCATCTAGATTCCTGAGAGCCAAAACCAAGGCATAAATGAGTTTGAAGAGGTGGGGAGGTACCATCTGCTTACGCCACCAGAAAGGTGACTGTACCTCCCTCCCCAAGACTATTTTGGAGTTTAATTAACCTCATAGTCATTATCTCCTCTTTCACTACCTCCACCGCTGGCAACTGAGGGTCCTTTGGGGGTTCTCTACAGGAATAACAGTTTCTCACCATCTCAGAACACAAGTGGTCATGAATATCTATGCATAAGCTGCTTCTGGAACAATCACTCTGTTCAGGGAAGGAGATACCATTTTTATGTGCACAAAATGGAGTGTGTCTATTTAACAGATACGAAAATAGGCTGCTACTACAGATGTATCTGCCAGTTAATATTGCTTTTTCTAAATATTTTTGTTAGTAAAAGTACATCTTCACTACATTCTAGTAGAAATATTAAATTAAGCTTTGTCATTTTTCATAGCTAAGGTCTGCACGCTAGTGCCACACCCTACTTTGAGGAGTAACTTCTAAAACCTTACTGAGTGTGACATCTAGTGCCCAGAACAAGAAAATAGTAGTATGGAGTCATGCTAACTTTTGACAAGGAGTGATTCATTTCCAGGGAAATTCACAAGATTCTATTAGTGGGAGAAAAATAATAAATATGAATAATACTCTAGGGTAAAGTTCATGAAGTTTCTTCATGTTACCAGAAACCTTAAGTAACCTCAGAAAACAAAACTCTTCTTAATTTCATGGACTAAAGATGGGATAACCTCTCCTTTTCTTATTGCAATAAAACGTGAGTACTGCAAAGAAGTATAACAAGAACGTTGTATAAATGCTGGGATATTATAGCATTTTAAAACAAATGTTAAATGATTGGCTGGTGTTTCATTTGCCACCTATACTGTAATGGAAAGTGTCTTAAACTCAGGAGTCTTGAGCCTTGTAGATCAATTCATTAGCTTGTGGACACTGTTCATTAGCTGTACAGTGCTGGTGAGCTAGGTAACATCTCTCAGTCTCTGCAGCTGCATCTTTTCTGAAAGATTTGTAACATCTACTCTCCAGGAGTTCACAAGTGAAACCTTAGCTATAGGCTTATTTAGTACTTACTATGTTTCAGGAAATGCACTTAATGTTACCAGTGTAAATTATCCTATTTAATGTTCTCAACAACCTTATGAAGTAAGGGATATTATTACTTACACCCATCCCGCAAGTGGGAAAATTGAGATCTACTGAGGTGAAATCACTTACTAATGGTCCCACAACCAGTGACAGGCAGAATTCTGACTCAGTCCTCATGGACAGTCACCATATTATACTGAGAAAGTTTTATATGTCATTTAAGTCTTGTTTCTATAACATCTTAGAAATTAGATCCTTGCTCAGGAGCATCCTTGTTTTTAAAATGCTGTTTTATTCTAAAATGAACTTGATTTACCTTACCTTGGCCATAGAGCAAGGTAAATGTTACCTACTGTGAGACCTTTTGCTGTCTCTACCCCTCCCAGCCCTGTCTTGGAGGAAGCAGCTTGATATTTTACGATCATCCTTGTCTTGTGCCAGCCTTGCAGTGCGATCCTACACATCAGTTCAGTCTCTACTTGGAAGAGGCATTATTACTTCACTAAGCCCTGATCTTGTGAACTCTACCAAGATCAGAGACCTTTGAAGGGAAAGATGAAATAATTTGCTGGTGGTGAGAGGTTGCCTTTAACCCAGAGGTAAACAGGGAGCGAAAGCAGTTCTTCAAAGCAACCTGGCTGGCTGGATAGCTCAGTGGGTGTTTCCTATTGGGCTCATTTGCTAAAGGACTAAGAAGTGTATCAGCTAAGGCATTAGGAGAGTTCTACCTTTCAAACTGCTTTATTTTTAATACAAGATTTACTTTTTTTTTAAGTGAATATTTAAGGGGGCCGGGGATTTAGCTCAGTGGCATAAGCACCTGCCTGGCAAGCGCGAGGTTATGAGTTCGATCCCCAGTATCAAAAGTGAATATTCAAAACAAACAGACAAAACTCCCATAATATCATTTCCCTGACACATCTGGTTGAATTTTCCTCTCAGTTTTTTGTGGTAAAATATACAAAATATAAAATTTACTACCTCAACTATTCTTCAGCACACAGTTCAGTGGTTCCAAATACATTCATAAGGTCTGGTGACTATCACCACCATCCATCCTCAGAATTGCTTTGCATCTTGTAAAACTGAGTCTCCGCCCATTAGACAGTAACTTCCCATTCCCTACTCCAACCAGCCCCTGACAATCATCATTCTACTTTGTGTCTCTACAATTTTGTGAGGTCCATCCAAAATCATAGACACACAAATACTGTTAGGTTCCACTAGTACCTCATGTAAGTGGAATTGTATAGTATTCGTCTTTTTGTGACTGGCTGATTTTACTTAGCATAATGTCTTCAAGGTTCATTCATATTTAGCATGTCAACCAGAATTTCTTTCCTTTTTAAGGTTGTGTGATATTCAATACCACATTTTGTGTATATATTCATCTGTTGATTGATGTTTGAGTTGCTTTCATGTTTTAGCTATTGTGAATAGCGATGTTATGAACATGGGTGTGACAAACATCTCTGGCAGATACTACTTTCAATTTTGAGGTTATACATCAAAGAGTGGAACTGCTGGATTATATAGTAATTCTATTTTTAAGTTTTCAAGGAACTTCCATACTGTTTTCTGTAGTGGACATAACATTTTACATTCCCACCAGCAGCACATGTGGGTTCCAATTACCAACATCCTTACCAACACTTATTTTTGCTTTTTAAAAAAAATAATTGTCATGGTGGGAGGTGGTATCACATTGTGGGTTTGATTTGCAGTTCTCTGATGATTAGTGAGATTGAGAATCTTGCCATGTGCTTATTTTTAAAATAAAAACATTTATAATATTTACAAAACAAACATTATAGAAACCCAAACAACAGAACGTGGACCAGACTTTTTCTGTCTAGACGGCTTCCAGAGACATAATAGGCAATACAATCTATGAGCTTACAAGGGATTATGGAAATAATTAACACCTGACAAAAACTGTTGGCTTTAAAACACAAGAAAGAAAATGGCAAATGAAAAATTAGTATCTACATGAATGTATTCAAAATGTAATATTGTCAACTGGCCAACTGTCACTGAAATTTGATTCATACTGATACAGAAATAATATTTAATAAAGGAGTATGGGCTCACTTTAATATATTTCTTGTGATATAGGAGGAACCTTCAAAATGAGTGCTTGGAGTTTTTAAAAGACTTTAAAGTAGATCTCTCTCTCCTTCAATTCATTCCCTTTTTTTTTTTTTTTGCGGCACCAGGGTTCAAACTTACAACCTTGTGCCTCCAGACAGGCACTTAAGCCACTGAGCCAAACCCCCAGCCTTAGTTTTTTGAGGCAGGGTTGCACTATGTAGCTCAGGCCGGCCTTGTGCTCATGCTGTAGCCCAAGCCGGCCTGGAACTCACAATGCTCCTCCTACCGCAGTCTCCCGAGTGCTGGGATTAAAGTCGTACGCCACCATGCCCAGCTCCTTCCTTTTAAAAATAAAAAAGAATTTATTTCCTGTGATCTCCTTTAGGGGAAAAAAAAGCATATGCCTAATACAAGTGCTCTGGACCTGGCCATACACAGCAGAAATCTCGGCACAGGCAGATGGGGTAGACACCAGGGTGCTGTGGAGGGTCTGGGGTCACAGTGTTCACCTTCCCGATGCTGGGAGCATCCTCTACTGACAGCTTTCTATGGAATGTTCCCCTGGAATTGCCCTTGATCACAGCAGTTGGGTTCCCAGACTATGCTACAATGACTGGTCAGTGGGGGCGGTTGGTGATACAAAAGCCCTGTTCTGTGCACTAATGGAGACATCTCTGAAGAGACACCCCAAACCCCAAGCTTCTGATGGAAGAGGCTGAGTGTCTCCACTGCGGAGGGTGCTTCTCCCTTGGCCCAGTTCTGCTTCCCAATCCATTGCTCTCTTGCAGGCTTGTTCCTGAGAATACATCACAGTGAAACTCCAGCACGTAACTTCTGCCTCCGTCTCTGTTCTGGGAATCAAATCTAGAACTCTGATCTACTAATTTTGTTTACTGGTTGTATAGCATTCCACTGAACGGGCAGATTACATTTTAAAAGCTCATTATGCATAGATATTTCGGTTGCTTCAAGTTTCTTATATGTGGTGAACTCTCTCACTTTTTCCAGGTCTTAGTTCAAATACCACTTCACCTATGTCTACCCTCACCACACTGTTTAAAACTAAACTGCACTTCTGACTCTTCTTTTCCTGTTGTACTTTGTAAATTTTATAGATGACCATTTTTGACATTCTACATAATTTTCCTATTCATTGCATGTACTGTTTATTGCTTATCTTCTTCCACTAGCATGAAGCCCTACTGGGACCAGGCCTTTATCTCATTTGCTGACTGCTTTATCTCAAATACCTCCAATAAGCTTCCACACTGAACACCCACGTGGATATATATTTAATGAACTTTCGCAAAACCAAAGCAATGTGACTGCTGGGCTAAAAGTGTGAACATTTAAAGCTTTATAGATAATTACTGCTCTTCTAAAAGTTTGTACCAACATACACTCCTCCTTGGGTGAGTTTTAGAAATGGAGCAATTAAAAAATCTTGACTACATTTTAGATTCTATCAATGAATTTGATTGTGAGGAACAGTTTCGAAAAATACATGGTTGATGCTGCCATGCTCAACTAAAGTAAACTATATTGCAGCAAAAGAAGAGCCAGTCAACCCTCCCTTTGGAAAAGTTTTCCCTCTCACAGCAATGGCTATATCCACTCTAATCACACGCTCTCATGCCTTCAGGCTCAAAGTTGACAGAAAGTGCTACTGAACTGATAATATCTGCCTAGCAGTTCAACTGAAATTCATGAACTCCTGCAATTTATTTATCAAATGTAAAGGGGTGTGGACAAACTCCAGGCACCAGCACCACCTTTTGTATCAATAATTCTTGAGAATTTTCACATCATCAGCAATGCCACCTTCCGAAACAAATCCATACAGTATTGAGAGAGATTTACACAGTGAACAGTCCTCACCATAGTACCATTTTGACATGTTTGCCACCCTCGGTAATAAACACTGTCATTATTTTTGACAGAGCTGGTAGAAGGGCCTCATTAAAATGTGCAGAAGAAAAAAAAAGGTGCAACTTGGGACAGGATGGGAAAGAGAAATAATGGTAATTTTAAAAAAGTAAATACACAATCAGACACATTTTACACACACCACCAGCCAACCTCAGGTACTCTTGCATGAGGTGGTTAGACTCATAAAACTGTCAAAACTAGAATTTCAAATAAACATTTAGGCCTTCAGTTATGTCTAGAAATAAACTGCTCTATCCTACCTGTTCTGAGGCTTTGCTTTGGGATCCTTGTATATGTTCCAGCACTGCCAATAATCATTTTGATTACTCGTCTATCACTCTAGGCATAGCAATAAATTTTCAGAATGAGTTAGATCTATAAGATGCTTGTGGGAAATCATAACTGCTTGTCACAACATCACTTTGAAATTATCCCTCAACAATTTCCTTTTTTAATATATATATATTGACATTTCCCACTCTGGTTTCTGCCTGGAATAATAAATATTTTTATTGTATTTTATAAACTTGCCCAAAGGCAGGGGTGGCAGATCAACTCTTGGAATGTGTGATGAGAGTATGGCTGTGGATGCACCAAACGCCGGAGGTAAGGCCTTTCTGAGAAGAACTGTTGGCTGAGAAATGCTTGATTTTTGTATATCACATGGGGCACATCCCTTTTTCTTGCTTTTTCTTAATCTTAGAGCCAAAGTAATGAGGCAAAAGACAAGATATAAAAGTACAGCATAGCAAAATGTCAAGCACTTTTCTGTATTTTTCCATTTGGCACAGTGGTTACAAATATCTATGCAGCCACTGAAAACAGACTCACATTCTGGAAGTTGGAAGAGGCCTTAGAATTTTTCAAGTTTCCCTACTCATACTTTTCCAAACACCAACAACAAACGCTGTGTCCCAGAGAGGTTAAGTACATAATGTAGCTAGGCAGTGGCAGTCTCTTGTGATGACAAACTAGTAGTACTCAGGGCTGGGTCTCAGGTCCAGGGTACAGTGCTTGTTCCAAAAGAGTACCTCCTTCCAAAAGCTGCTGTTCTCCAATGACTCTCTTGCTAACTCTAAACAGTTCCAACTACTGTGCCCAAGTCTGTCATCAATAGAAGTTTGGGTTTCTGCTTCTGGAGCTCCATTGATAGCACAGTGTTTTGTTAAGGACTACAAGTTTTGCTTTCCTGTCTATAACTGGAATTACCCTGGGGGTAACATGAGGCTACTGAGTGGAAATCAATTGCAATTGAACAGGCGGTTATTCTCTTTACGTTCCACAGGCAATTTACACACCTTCCAGAGCTTGTCTACTGCTGTGAGTGTTCTGTTTTCCATTAAGTTTCTTTGCCCTATGATAACAAACTACTAATGCTGCAAAGCCCTGGGACTGATGTCATGTGTGTGTGGAATAGAAGTTGTGTCTCGCTTGGCTCTCCCAATCCAAAGATAGCAACTCAGTAAAGACCACAGTCCAGGAAGGAACCCAGAACTTTTGAAAGCCTCCGTTCACAGATGCTTGAGCCCCATTCCAACCCCTGTGATTCCTTATTACTTTTTTTTTTGTCAAACTTGCAACCACAGCTGCCTGTATAAAGCCTTGAAACACATGAATGCAGTCCTGGTTCACAAGTAGCTCATGCTTAAGGTCCACAAAGATTCTTAGCCAGTTTTAAATACACATAGCTATTATTTTGGCTACTATCACTGTGTACAGTCACAGCACATCTTGACCAGAAGTCTCCACAACATATTTTAGGAGTAACTTGGGGATGGTATTGTTACATTTTTATTGCATCCACTGACCAGTGGTGATGAACAATTTTAGTGTCTGCCTCTCTAAGGTTTGTCCAAAGAGAGTCTCAGAATGTGTATATTTCAAAATTCCTATGAATTCCTCACATACCCTTTGCCACAGTGGGTGCCAACAAGAGAAGAATGCTAAGGGTCACTCCCTTTTCAAAGTCCAGCATGTCACCAGAGCCATATACAAGGTGGAGTTTCAGGGAGTGTTGAAGGGAGGGGAAGGGAATGGCGGCGGGGGGAGTTATACCATGTGCAGGTACAAATTCTCTATGATTGCTATGTATATCTAAAATGTATCAATAAAATCTAATGTTAAAGTTTCTTGGATTGTTGGGGTGTGAGTCCACCAGAAGAGAAAGTGTGGCGGGCAGCATAAGGAGATGGTGCCCCCTGTCTTATCTCCAGGTGCATGTGTGCATAGAGTTCCTTCCCCTTTGGATTTGTGCAGGTCTGTGGATATGATGGGATTTCACTCCTGTGAAGGTCGTGTTATCTGGAGGAGGCAAAGGGATTTTTTGTTTTAGATGTAATTATTGTTCCTTAATTGTTGAGTTAATCACAGAGATATCTTTAGTGGGCCTAAACTAATCAGGTGGGTTTTAAAACAGGAGTGACCTCTACCTAAAGGAAGAGATTTTGTTTTGTTTTGTTTCATTTTTTGAGATAGGGTCTCAGTATGTAGTTCAGGCTATCCTTGAATTCATTATGTAGCAGCACAGGCTGGCCTTGAACTCACAAAAGTCCTCCTGTCTCAGCCTCCCGAGTGCTGGGATTATAGATGTGGGCCACCATGCCTGGATAGAGGTAGACATTTGAAGCATGGGAAAGATTATCCTCCTTGCTTTGCAGAAGGATCTAGGGCAGCTCTAGGAACTGAGAGTGACCCTCAGCCAATGCCCAGCAAGTGAATGTGGACCTCAGTCCTGTAAAGGAATAGAATTCTGCGAAGAATCTGAATAACCCTGAAAGATGACTCCTTCAAAGCAGAGGTGGCAGCTAAGTGCAGTTCCTGGCCTCATCCTCTGTGTGGGCCCCTGCTAATTGTACTGCCCCATCTGCCACGGTCGAGCTGGCATGCTGCCTCCGGCCATGGCGAATGTTAGATGAGTAGACAGCTGGTGACACCTGGACTTCAGCCCAGATGGGGAGCAGCTACCCGTACTTGAACCCCTGGCCCAGAGAAACTGCAAAATAACAATTGTTTGCTGTTTTAAGCCTCTACATTTGTGGTGATTTCTTAACAGCAATAGAAAATAATATGAAGGTAAATGAATTTCACTCTGATATCTTATGGGGTGATGTGCAAATGTCATGAAATCACAGAGAAACTTCATCTTAAAAATCCATGAGCAGGCCTTTAGAACATACTCATTAGTGAAATAAATAAGACACACGTGTAAACATTGTATTATTTCATCAGTGTGACAAGCTGAAAGAAAAAACATATATATGTGTATGTATATGTATATAAAAATAGTTAAGATAATTATACTACTGATTTCTCTGAGTTTGCTGAAGGGAAAGATTTGTACTGGTATTGTTTGGACAATTGAATGCAGATGTCTTGTGCTCTGGGTGAATGATTTGGGGATGACAATGCACAATGTATGTACCATTGTTGCCCCCTGATTGACGTGCTTTGAAATTTTGTTGTAGTTTTTCTTCTTCTTTTCCTTTTTCTTCCTTTTTATCTTTGAATAGAATGGATTTGAAAAAAATGAAAAAAAAAAAAAAAGCTCAGAACAAAATAAATTCATGAGCAGGAATGTGGTAACAGTGAATGTGGTGCGAAGATCCCACTGCCCCTTGAGCTTCACCCTCTTTTGGATCAAGTACTACACAGAGCCAGAGTTTTTAAGTGTTGCAACAGTTCCAAGCTTCAGTACTTAATCAACTTCACAGTACCTCAGACACAGGGAAACTTGAGGAGCAAAATCAAACACAAGCCCAGGTTGCAAATTAAGACAGTAACTTCAGATCAAGTCCAAGGTGCCTGCCAGTATAGAGCAGGATTTGCCATAAATCACATCAGTATGTAGTAAAGTCAACATCGTCTCTCAGTTGTGTCTGAACCAGGTAACAAAACCTAGGGGCTGTGGAACACAGTTCAGCAGACCCAAGGTTGCACTTGTGCCAGCATCAGATTAGAACAGATGCTGGGTAGGAAATTCAACAGTCTGCAGATGGAAGATCTTATAAAGGTTCAGCAAAGCCCAGAGTCAATGATTAGGTAGAGCCACTGACTGATGAGAAGTAATGGTGTGACCAGTTAGGTCTAGAGCCACTCCCGGCCGGTGCACCTTTCAGTGTGCACAAAAAGCACTTCTAACCGCTACCCACAGGGCAGATGATTTCTCCACCTGCTGTGGGGGAAACATACACTTAAAATTTTGGGAGAACGTAAATCCTTCATCTCTAACAGAACCTCCCGAAACACCAAACTCATTATAAAACAGAGTGGTTTGGGACATGATTATAACTGGAATCATCCAGGACATTTTCTGCTTTATGATAAAAAATCATGAAGAGAGCTGTATAATTTTGGTGAGCGTATTATTTATCTTGAACGACTTCAATTTTTAAAGATTCCTTATTTTTAGTTTTTGGTTATGAAAGCAAATCACTCCTATTTTGAAGGACACCAAAAGCTCAAACATTTTTCCAAGGAAGAAGGAGGTTCACTGGTGCTAGTCTTCACCCTTGTGAGTCCTTCTCAGAAAACAAAAGATGCTCTTTTCATTTTGATCTGGTTAATTTTGTTGTCTGCATATGTGGTGTCCAAGACATGCCTGGTCCCTTCAGTTAGCAATAGAGAAAATCTGTTCTCCAGGCTCTCACCAGACAGGCAACATTTATTTTTCCCTGTGTGCTTCCTGCTTGATTCCTCATGTGAAAATTGACACTTGAGAGCAATGTAATTAGGGGAACACAATATATTCATTTTTTTTTTTTTTTGTACTGAGGATCAAACTCACGACCTCGCACCTGCCAGGCAGGCACTTAGGCTGCTGAGCTAAATCCCGAGCCCCAATCTATCCATTCTTTTCAGCAGTCTAAATCTATCAAGTCAGAGATCCGGTTCTGAAACTCTTGGGACTGTGGTCTACCGGGGTGAGGCAGAAGACCTTGATGCCTTCTTGCCCTCCTGGTTTTAGGAGCCACCATGAATTGCACCACTTCATGGCCCATTATAAGATTCCCCATGGCCATGGACTGTACCTTGAGGATACCTAAGGTAGGGGATCCGAAAGCCATGTTACCTGTGGCTTCTTTGTCTTTCTTCTAACCTTCCACCTTCAACGTGAAATGCCTTTGCTAAATTATGTTAGACTTGTTGATAACTACCTTTAGTTTTCATGAAGAGTGGATATAACAGGAGAGCCGTGGGCATAGCTTAGTGGTGGGGTACTTGCCTAGCATGAGTGAGGCCCTGGGTTTCATTCCCAGTATGGAAGAAAAAGAAAAGAAAAACAAAGAAAAAAGGAAAGAAAAAAGATAACAGGAAATGTTACCTTGATAAACCTGCACTGCTGAGCCGGGCATGGTGGCACACGCCTTTAATCCCAGCACTCGGAAGGCTGAGGTAGGAGGAGCATTGTGAGTTTGAGGCCAGCTTGAGCTACATAGTGCGACCCTGTCTCAAAAAACTAGGGCTGGCAGTTTGGCTCAGTGGCTTAAGCACCTGTGTGGCAGGCATGAGGTTGTGAGTTTGATCCCTGGTGCCACAAAAACAAAAACAAAAACAAAAACACCTGCACTGATGAAGATATTGGCCGTTATACTTTCCTTTGATTAAGAACAAATACAGGAAATTTCTTTAAAAATTTAAGACCAGAAAATAGATTTGTTTAGAGAAACTAAATTTTATCATTCAATGATAAATAAATAATGTACTGGTAGCCAGGAAGCTCAGAGTTCAGGTCAGTGCTTAATTACCATAACTCTATTTGCCTTGGAGTATTTATAACATATATTCATTCCACCTGAATATTTTGTTCAATTTGTATTTTAATGTATGACTGATGAAACGATTTTTATCAAAATTGTTTAAGAAGTAATTAAGTTTTACATGTATAAATACTGAACTGGGATGATTATTCCAAAGCTGTAAGGATATATTATAAAAGTTCAACTCTTAAATGCTAAAAAGCAATAAAATACAGTGGCTAAAAGTCATTGTACTAGTTTACATGCCTGCCAACAATGTAGAAGAGTTCTTTTTTCCCACATCCTTACCAGCATTTGTTATTATTTAATTTTTTG
>RJWM01007285.1:0-79026 GCA_004363535.1 Dasyprocta punctata | reverse complement strand
TAATTCTCTATTCTTAAGAAAAAGAGAATCTCCCCCTAGCTCCTTTGAGCATCATTTATGACTAAGTAGTATTAAAAATACATCCTTTGGGCCAATACATGCTATCTTCTCTTTGAAGTCTTTATCAGTCTTCTGATTAGGATGAAACTCTGCTTTCT
The DNA here is from genome assembly GCA_004363535.1 of Dasyprocta punctata. Taxonomy (NCBI): domain Eukaryota; kingdom Metazoa; phylum Chordata; class Mammalia; order Rodentia; family Dasyproctidae; genus Dasyprocta; species Dasyprocta punctata. The sequence goes on along the minus strand of RJWM01007285.1, from coordinate 78,868 downwards.
GTGTGTCTGTTTTAGTAATATGTTTAGGCATAAGCTCCCTAAAAGACTAGAAATCATAGCTAGGTCTTTGTATTTCTCTGCAACATCTAGCCCTATGTCTTACAAGTGTCTTTACAAGTTTTCATTAAATAAGTATTTAGGGGTATTACTTCAAATTTAGAAATAATTCTGCCTAAAATAGTTGATTTACAGAATTCTTTGTATTGGGTATTACTGTGGCTATAAAATACTAATTCCTCGGATGTAAAATAATCCTTTTTTTTTTTTTTTTTTTTTGAGACAGGATCTCACTGTGTAGTCCAGGCTGGCCTTGGACTCACTATGTAGCCCAGGCTGGCTTTTTTTTCCCAGGCTGGTTTTGAACTCATGGCAATCTTCTTGCCTCAGCCTCCTGAGTGCTGGAATTACAGGTGTGCCTTACCATGCCTGGCAAAATATCCATTTTTATTCAACCCAAAAGAGAAACTATGAGAGAATTATTTTTCCATTGATTGTCTCACATCATACCCAAATTCATCTAGATTTTAAAAGCCATTTTTTTTTATTTTATTTTGAGATTGGATCTTACTATTTTGCCCAACATGGTCTTAAACTCCTGGGCTCAAGTGATACTCCTCCTTCAGCATCCTGAGTAGCTGGAATTACAAGTATGTGCCAACACACCTGAACCATCTAGATTTTTTTAAAACTTAGTTTATACCTTTTTAAAATTGCATTAATTTACATTTCCATGGGTTGACAAATAAGGAACATTTTTATTCACTTGTCCAAGGCAGAGTGATGAATTGACTGTTAGATTATAGATTTGAATTGGCATTTACTTGTAGTATGTGTAGTGAGGCGAAAAACATTCATGGGTTGCCAGTTGTGGTGGCACACACTATAATGTCAGCACTATGGAAAGCTGAGGCAGGAGGATTACTAGTTAGGTTTATATGATTCTTTTCCTCTCTAAAACTATTAGTCTTTGTTATCTAAGTAATATATTAGCTTATGGCAAGATACTAACGTTTTCATTATTTTCTTCAAAGATTGATTAGTATTATTTTTCACTGAAAATCTTAACATTTTTTAAGATTTTAAATGATTTTTATTTGAATAGAACAAAAATAATTGGCCAATACTATGGTTCTGGTTTTTTGTTTGTTTTAATTTTTTAGAGATTTGTTTTTCTATAAAGTATTTTCACTGAATAGTTTGCTTTAGCTCTACAGAATACAGTTCAGTAAATAAAATGCTTTTGGGGGAAAAAAAAGACAAAAAGTTATTTACATCATCTTACAACTAGAAAATACCAATCTATCATTTAGAATCTTCTTTGCCCAGATGGGACTCTGTACTGGAATTTTCTTTAGAGACAAAGAAAAACCAGATTTTTAATAATGTTGCACATATTTGCTTTTGCTTCATTAGGGTAGCAGGTTATGATCCAAATTTTGTACTTTGGGGCTTTTGATAGATTTATTCTTGCTGAATTGCCATGCATTGTTATAGACTATTTCAGGTAGGCAACTAATAGTAAAATAAGGAAAATAACAATTCTAATCCTTTTCTTAATTCTTCTCTTTGTCTTTTGGTTTTAGGTAATGGATGATGAGTCAGATGAAAAAGAAGCAGACTCACCTTAAAATAATCCGGATTCTCTTTGGGCATAACAGTTGGACTGATAATGTTTACCAAACTTTTATTAATATGCTGAGGAGCTTGAGGATTAATAAAAATGCCCTTTCCTTAGAGAATGATGTGTAAATGTTGCATGTTTGCTATACCTCAGGAGTTATTTATAACATCCTGAGTCATCTTCTGCACACATGGATTTTATCCAGGGATATTTTTATTTTTGTTCCTCATTTCTCATGGTGCCTTCTTTGCATAATATGTGATGCCATTTAAAACCTATTTTCTCCCATCTACTTTCTTTGTTTTTTATACAGATGTTAATAGTCAGAATGCTTTTTTAAAAATTCTAAAAGGCTTAGCTTTTTGTGAGATGTCTAAAATCATTTTTACTGAAGTTTTTAGCTTATTTAAGAACAAAACAAAACTAATTCTGTGTTTCTGGTTAGTAAATAGCACACTGTAAATAGCACATAACTTCTCATTGAAACACCGAACTTTTCATTTAGAAAAATAAAAAATCATAATGCCAAGGGTAGGGGTACAGGGGATAGCCCAGTGGTACAGCACTTTTCTGGCATATCTGAAGACTCTGGGTTCAATCTTCGCATCAGAAATTCTTAACCTGCAGAACTCAAGGACGACATTCTAGAATCTGGACACAATTTCAGTTGTTTGTAAGATGAAAAGCTCCCTTTTTGGTTTTGTTTTGTTTCGTTGTTTTTTTGATGCCACGTTGGCCTCAAACTTTTGATCCTCCTGCCTCAGCCTCCTGAATGCTGTGATAACCACCATGCACCACATTGCCCAGCTTTTAAGAAGGTCTTTCTTGCACTAGCTTATGCCAGCTCAAGAGGGCCATACATTTTTCAAAAATTAAAAAATTGTATTAGTTGATACTAATTTCTGTGCCATGCCAGAAATTTGAAATTATCTTTCTAGTGCAGAGTACTGCTTTTCAGATAGACAAAATAGTATCAACCATTACACCTTCTTTCACTTTTCTATAGTAATTTACAGAAAATACCAGGAAAGGAAAGATGAGCAATGGCAATGATAACTTGCATCTCTGAAATTCTAGCCACAAAAACACAAAAATTAAGATAGGGACAGAAACAGGAAAAACCCTAACAGTTGTGAATGCTGGGAATTGAAGTTTTTATTTTTGTCTTTTGGCTTATAGAACCAGACAGTGGAATGGGTTGGAGAATTCATTCCCTGAGCTATTCTAGATGAATAATGGCAAGAGGCTGGGAATTACTTGATAGGCTTGGCATCTAAACCTGTCGTTTTCTTAAAGTTAGAGGAAATTGAGACTGGGAGAAAATAATTGATAACAAGTCTGGGTATTGCCTGAAAGAAGAGGATCAGATGGGGAGAGGATTAATTAGGAAAGGGAAAATCATGAAAATGAGAGGCCAAAACAGGCGAAAGGTGAAGGAAGTACATTTTAGGTATAAGAAGCAGTGCAGTTGGAATCAAAGGTGTGAGATATATGTGAGAACTACAAGAAACTAAGTGTGGCTTAAGTGTTAAAATGGAAATGCTGAGCTGGAAACAGTACAGAAGTAGCAGTGGGCAATATGAAGAAAGCTCCTGGTCACCTGCCCAGCATACATGCCCATGACTTGCTATGAGAGTCCCTCTTTAGTCATTATGGTAGCAACATGCCCAAGGAAGGTAGGTCCCCCCTCAGTGTAAGGGGATGTTATAACTAGTCTAAAACAGACATTTTTAACCTCATTTGTCTTTGCCAAAATTAGTCTATGGGTAGGTGTTTGACCCAGCCTTAGCCAGTGAACCATCAGAGAAAGTCTTGCTTAATGCTAGAAAAATGTTCTTCCCTAAAAGGGTAGGAGAGAGCTGGGTGTGGTGGCGCACACTTTTAATCCCAGCACTCAGGAGGCTGAGGTAGGAAGAGCGTTGTGAGTTCCAGGTCAGCTTGGGCTACAACACAAGTGCAAGACTGGCCTGAGCTACATGGTGCGACCCTGCCTCAAAACACTAGGGCTGGGAATTTGGCTCAGTGGCTTAAGCACCTGTCTGGAAGGCACGAAGTTGTGAATTTGATCCTTGGTGCCGCCAAAAAAAAAAAAAAAAAAAAAAAAAAAAAAAAAAAAAAAAAAAAAAAAAAAAGAAAAAAAAGGGTAGTAGAAGGAAGAGGACAGACTATTCCAGGGGAAGGGGAGTCTCATCCATTCATCATTCTTTCGTTTCTACTTAGTACACTATGATGGGAGATACCCAAAGCAAGGAAATCACCCTGTAATCCTAACAAAACAAACAAAAAACAGGATGGGCAGGAGAGAAAGGCCCTGGATCCTTGAGGACATCATTGCTTTTAGGGCCAACTCAGGAACCACCCACTTTAGAGTCTATCATGTCAGATAAATGCTCTTATTTTTGGTGCTATTATCAGATAATTCTGTAACTTGGAGCTGACTGCATTCTAACATATAAAGAGACTGGTAAGTCATGGAGGACTTGGCAAGTAATTTTACTGCTTTTTATTTGTGGCAAAGTGCCAAATTTCAATCTTGACATGAAAAAATAGCAACATGTATTTTTTAGCTAATTGAGCCACTTGTTCAATCAATGATTGGTTTATAAGGTATGATTTAGTTAGGTAATCTTTTTTATTTTTGAATATTTAATTTACACTTAATTTCCCTCTATATGATGCCAAAGAAATAAAACAATTAACTTGTTAATCATACTTAGTTAAAAATAGAAATTAACCCCTAAAATGTATAAAATATTTTTACATGAAGAATTCTTGAAAATGCTTCATAAGCAGGACTTCTAATAAATATTTGCAACTAAGATTATTGATCAAGAATAAGTCAGACACTTGGAAGATTTTTGACTAATCAAAATTAGGATGAAGCCCCATATAAAATGATAGATAACATGATAAATAAAATATATAAGGATAGCAAACTTTCACTGATCATTTACTATATGACAAACACTGCTTAAGCACCTTAAACATTTATGAAAGTAATCCTGTGAGATAGGTAACTATTCTATTTTTATAAATGGGACAATAGACACAGGGAAAAGAGGCACATTCCACATTGGCATGTATCTTAAGTGAGAAGGCCGGAACACAAACTCTGGCATTCTGGCTACTCAGCCTATGTACATTGTTCCTGTACTATTCTGCCTTACAACTGTTGGGCCCACACACCCTCCCTGAGTATTCCTGCCCCAGAAAAGGGAAAGAAGTTCAGTGATTTTATAGGTGCTTTCTGGTGGGCAAGACTTCCATCTCTTATTTAATGCAGGCCTACAGTAGGCAAAAGCAGTGGCGTGTGCATGTTTGTTCATTTTTAATGCAGAAACATGAAGGTGGCTACTGTCTAGTTGATGAGCATCTACCACCCTTTTGAGAAACTCCACTTCGTACTCCATTTCCCCACAGCAAAGTTACCTTTGATAACTTTACAGGGTCATACAACCTATCCAGGAGCACCTTTTGCATCCTCTGAAAGAAAATCCAGAATATAGTACTTCTTCTGTCTTCTTACATTTCTAGTGGTTTTTCAGTTCTAGGCAGCTTCATGAATGGTCCAACTTTTTGTGCTGGCTGTAAGCACATCCTAAGGACAGAAATAGTAGGTCAAACATAGGACCAGTTAATCTCATGGTTTTCAATTTGTTAACATTCCTGGCAGTAGAATAAATTTCTTTCTAGCAGAACTAGAGAACTATTCTAGCTTCTACCCATTGGTAAGATTTGGAGCAAACCTGGAGAGGAGGGGTAGAAAGAGAGCACTACTTCTAATTGGATTCAGCATCCTCCGTTAGCAAAGAAGGGTAGTCAAGCCCATGTTCACCTGATGTAGTAGATATCTTTTTGTGCTTTCTTGATCTTCCTTTCTCATTCTTTCAGTAACACTTTTCCTCTTACCTTTAAAAAACTGGTCTGCACAGTGTCCTACCTTCTTTGCCACAGGAGTGGGGTATGTGATTCACACTGAACTGATCAGAGTCTTTACTCAGCATATAAGAAGTAAGGAGAAAGAGCCTCTGTCTTGTTGAATTGTAAACTGTAAAACTGTGTCCCGAGCTATTTGTGGATCATGTCCCCTTTCATGAAGCTAGAGAGATAGACGAAGAACTCTGATATTATTTGTGTTCCTGGGTATAGAAATGCCCAAAGCTGAGCCAGGCGTGGTGGTGCACACCTTTAATCCCAGCACTCGGGAGGCTGAGGTAAGAGGAGTGTTGTGAGTTCAAGGCCAGCTTGGGCTACAACGCGAGCACGAGGCCGGCCTGAGCTATACAGTGCGACCCTGCCTCAAAAGATCAGGGCCGGGAGTTTGGCTCAGTGACTTAAGTGACTGTTTGACAGAGCGAGGTTGTGAGTTCAATCCCCAGTGCCGCAAAAAAAAAAAAAAAAAAAAAAAGAAGAAGAAATGCCCAAAGCTGTTTGTACCCCTGTTCTTTTCAGTTAACATTCTTTTTCTTGGAAAAAAAAATCCCCTTCATCTAATTTGAGTGGATTTCTATTATCATCATTGAGAGCTTTGTCCTTTAGAAATTTAAAACAAATACATTCATTCAATTTGGGGGAAATAATAAAATTAACATTAGTTCTCCAGAGAAACAGAATGAAAAGGTTGCAAAATATAGAAAGATCACACACACACACATGCGCGCATGCGCGATTTATTTTAGGGACCTGTCGCACACAATTATGGAAATTGGCAAATCCACAGTCTGTAGGGTGGGCTGTCAGGCTTGAAACCTATGGAAGAGCAGATGTTGCATTTCAAATCCAAAAACTTTCTGCTGGCAGATTCTTGCTGGGGATGATTCAGGGGCGTGAGAAGCCCAAATTGGCCAGTGTCAATCTCACGTTCCAGTGAAATGAAATCATTGTATCTTTTCAGAGAAGTAATACTTCTTTTGGAACTAAGACCTATAGGCTAGCACAGCATAAGCTCTCAGGAAGCAAAATATTTTGGTAATGGATCCATAGTGGTAATAGCACCACTCCCATTTCTACCCCTTGAACAGAACTATCTTCCTGGATCTTCCTGGCTATGGAAGAAAGCATCATATTTTGGACTCTGTTTTAGAAGACATTCAACTTTCAGAACATTGCTTCAGTCCTGAAAAGTATTGTTCCCTACCTCATGCCAGATCTAAGTCTTCAAAAGGTCATTCCACCATTCTTTCAAGCCCACTGCTTCAGGATGTTGGGGAACATAGTTTAATGAATTCCATGAGCATGGACCCATTGCTGCACATCACTCATTGTGAAGTTAGTTCCCTGATCAGAAACAATGCTCTATGTGGAATACTGTAAGGATAGGCATCGTGTAAGTCTGTGGGTGGTAAGTTTGGCAGAATCATTGTGCTCAGGGAAGGTAAATTCCATAACAAAGCATTAATACTTCTGCAATGAAGTAGTCTAGTGCAATCAAACTATCACCAAATAGCTTGCTGATCATCTGAGATGATACAATACTAAGAACTCAGTGTTGGTCTTTATCTTTCATTTCTGTTCTTTCCAGCTTTGTGGTTTTTACTATTTCCAATTTATTTCAGTTAGTGAAAATGGGGTTCTAACAAAGGGGTCCAGTCACAGATGAAAGCTGACGTCAATCTGAGCAAAATTTAAAATTAGGGACAGGGTCTGAAAAGGAGATGGCTATCTGAAAAGGAGATTTCTAAGGTAAAGAGCAGATGGTAGTAATCCTGTCAATGGTCCCAAGTTCTTGGTGACAACAGTCTTGGCAAATGCCTGAGTAAAAGTCCTCTGCCAATAGCAGATACTGTCTGAGAACCACCTTGCTAGAAGGCTCAGAGCAGAATGGGAGAGGCAGGGGAAGGAGGCAGAGAATGACAAGTCTGAGAGTCCAAAGCCTGGGCCTCCTGTGGACTGACAGCACTGTGACAACTTCCATGTGAATAGAGGGGTGTGGTGGGAGGTGCTGATTTGCCACCTATGGGATCCATCAGAAACTGGGCTCTGGAATGTGGCTGGCATGCTGGACTTTCATCCAAGTTCTTTGGTCCTCACTGCCAGGTATCTGTCTAGTTCTGCCATGATGTTATCTGTCATGTGGCTGATATAGGAGTGGACACCTGAATTAGCGTCCCTACCACATCTGGGTTCAGATTCATTCTATTCTCCTTCATTGTTGCAGCTGTATACTTTGGAAAGCTGGGCATATGCACCAAAATTAACTGTGGCAACTTCATGGAGAGCTGGTTAAAGAAGCTTCCCATTAACAGTTACCGAAGTAAGATGACCAAGAGATCCTGGTGAGGTCCTTATATTGGGAGTCTTATTGAAATTATCTTTGAGTAAGTCTACCACAGACTTTACTTCTTCATCCACCTCTTCCAAGTTGACTGTATCTTCAACCAAAGCTGTGTTAATATTCCTCTGGTTTGGGACTGTCCTTTCCCTGTGGCTTTGTCTTTCTCAGTCACAAGATGGCGACTTGGTACAGCCTCAGAGGATGTGTGTTGGCTATGGTCAGGTTGTCTTCCTCCTCCACTCACTGTCTGAAGGGTAATTTCTCAAACAGGTCTTATCAAGACTCCAAAATAATTGCTAGAGGTGGGGTGGATAAAGTCAAAGTATTGCAATCCCAGTGACCGAAGATGATCTTTGTGAATATCCACAGCTAATGCCCAGGTTACTAGGGAAAGACTTGTGTGACCAGTATTGGTCTTTGTTGCTGGCAGACCGAGCACCTAGCAGAGGCTACAGCCAGTTCAGCCTTGATCAATAGACATCCATAACCTACGATCTTTGTCAACATGGTCATTTTATTCATAAACCCATTAGGCAACAGTAGGAGTCTCTGGGAAAAGAGGCTTCTTGGTATCTATGTGATACCAAGTTATTCTATCCACTTGATTATTAAAATCCTTTTATGCTGAGGTCATCTTTTGGTAAGCATTCACATAGGACACAAATATCTTCACAATTTTTTGCCTATTCAAAGAACTCTATCCACATGCCTCTTCCCCAGACTTTCTTGTCACCAGTTTTCCACCATGTTTCTTGCAAGTCTGTGCCCATGCAGTCAAAATATTGGCTATGGGCCATGATTTATATATAATGACACATCTGGCCTATCTTTTCTTTTCTTTCTTTCTTTCTTCCTTTCTTTTTCCTTCCTTCCTTCCTTTCTCTCTTTGCTCCTTCCCTCCTTCCTTCCTTCCTTCTTTCTTTTTCATAGTGCTGGAGATTTAACTCAAGGCCTAACACATGGTAGCCAAGCAGTCTACCACTGAGTAATACCCCAATCCCATTTTTTCTTCCAAGCAAATTGTACCTGCATGTGTACTTCTCCGAATTCTGCTCAGTAGGAGGATTTCTCTTCACCACAGTCCTTCGGGGCTATTCCAGAGTCTGTCTTGCTGCAGCCATCCACTTTAGGGTACTTCCTGTCTACCACGCAGATTAATCTCTAAGTCAATTCCTAGTCTTTTCTTCATCTCAACTAATCACAGCAAATTTCTTTGTAGGAAGTACAGGCTGGGAGAGAGAATTATTCTAGCAGGAGTGGGGATTGTGAGTTTTTGGTCCATTTTATGTAATTTACTTGTGCCTTCAGGGCCTGCTTGAGCCCTATTTTGCATATGCCTCTCATATACTTTCCTTTGATGATGAAGTGCTGCTGTGCATGCCAAATATGTGTGTGTGCGCGTGTGTGTGTGTGGGGCGGGGGGCATCCGGGATTGAACTCAGAACTTTAAGCCTGCCAGCCGTTGCTTAAGCCACTGAGCCAAACTCCTGGCCCTAGGTTTTTTTCTTTCTTTTTTTTTTTTTTTTGTAGAACCAGGGATTGAACTCATAACCTCATGCCTGCCAGGCAGGTGCTTAAGCCACTGAGCCAAACTCCCAGGCTAGTTTTTTGAGACAGGGTCACACTATGTAGTTCAGGCTGGCCTTGCGCTCATGTTGTAGCCCAAGCTGGCCTCAAACTCACAATGTTCCTCCTATCTCAGCCTCCCAAGTGCTGGGATTAAAGGCATGTGCCACCACACCTGGCTTGCACGCCAAATTTTATGGTTCTGTGTGTCGGATAACACCCAGTTCATGAGGAAGAACTCAGGCTCCCTGGTAACATGGTGGCCCATGTTTATACCTAGGGGTATTAAAAGCTATTTCTCAAAAGCAAAGTTGTTAAACTGGATATGGTGGAACATGCCTTTAATCCCAGCACTCGGGAGGCTGAGGCAAGAGGATCGTTGTGAGTTCGAGACCAGCCTGGGCTACAAAGTGAGTTCAAGGCCAGCCTGAACTGCATAGTGAGAACCTGTCTCAAAAAAATAGGGCTGGGTATTTAGCTCAGTGGCCTAAACGTCTGCCTGGTAGGCACAAGGTTGTGAGTTGGATCCCTGGTGCCACAGAAAACAAAACAAAACAAAACAAAACAAATCATTGTTACCACAGAGGTTGACAGGGCTTCATTCGAAAAACTAAAGGGCTGCACTGTGATTTACCTACAAGTGCCTGCCAAAGACTCCAGACAGTATTCCTGTCTGCCACTGATAGTTAAGTTTATATCTTGATCGACTACAGTGACACTTCTTGGTTTCCCAGAATTAGTCTTAGTTCAGATCCAGTATCCAATTAGTCTTCAAAACATCTGATTATTTTTACTTAGTGCACAGTTACCCTATTTGAAGGCCAAAGGTCTCTTTGGGAAGACTAAGAGAAAGGTCAATAGTACAAATATTTGGCAGTGTACAGGGTCCTTCTTTAAGGGCCTCTGGAGTGTGGGGGCATGTCATTTATAAACCTGCAGGCTAGAAAGTTGGGCAGAGAGCATTATGTCTCTCTGGATTCCAAGACTGCAGTCCCTGGAAGGAAACCACTCATTTGCAAGTACAAAGCTCATCCAAAAACACTTTCCCAGAAATTTCTGGAATGACATATTAACAAGCCACATGTGGTGGTGCATGCCTGTGATCCCAGGACTCAGGAGGTGGAGGCAGGACAGCTTCAAGTTCAACGCCACCTGGGTCACATAGTAAATTCAAGGTTAACCTGAACTAAAAAGTGGGATTCTACCTGAATCAAAACAAAACAAAACAAAACAAAATAAAAACCCAAAAAACAAGGCTCAGTGGCCCAGTCCAGTTGACTCATCAAATGAACCATCATAATAGGTAAAGTTGCTTTCATCACCAACTGCTGACTCTTTCTTATAAACCTTGGCTTTTCTCTATACTTTCTCTGTATATCATTCTACTCAATTTCCCATGCCCTTATGTTGCTTCTTTCTTGCCCGCTATCATCCATCAAAGCAGTTTGTTCATCTTCGACTTTTCTCCTGATTTCAGTATTGTCATTATCTATCTCCATTGAAATTCTCATTTCCCAATGATGTTCTCATAATTGTTATCCAGATAAAATTAACTCTATAAATAGTCTCTACTTTTCATTAAACTATTTAAAGTGGTAATAGCTCATAGTGATTTAATGTGGTCATTTAAGTCATGTCATGGGCAGTATTCTGCATTAAATGTATTTGTATGAGAGTGGAAGTAAGTTTTTTGTTGTAGTAGTTGTTGTTTTAGCACTGGAGAATGAAACCCACAGCTACTGTGAGCTCACCCTCAGCACCCTCCCCCTCTTTTGAATTTTGAAACAGGTTCTAAGTAACTAGGCTGACCTTGAACTTGTGTTCTTCCTGCCTCAGTCTCCTGAATACTTGTGATTACAGGCATTCACCATCATGCTTGGCTGGAAGTAATTTTTTTGTTGTTATTTTGAGACAGGATCCTACTACGTTTCAGGCTGACCTCAGACTTGCTATGAAGGTCAGGCTGACCTTGAATTTGTCACTCCCCTTCCCACCAGAGTGCTGAGATTATAGGCATGCACCACCATGTCCAGCTTGGAAGTAATTTTTGGCAAGGGAATTTTCTAGTCCCTTTAAAATCCCATTTTTATGGGTGGCTATCCAGTCCTTTTCTAGTCAAGTCTTAACCACTTAATCCCTGCCTCTTTGCCTCTCTCTCTCTCTCTCTCAATATCTCTCTCCCTCTCTCTCTTTGCTCTCAATTTTCTTTTTTCCACAGTTAAGCTTTCTATTGAAAAAAATTACAAAAGAGGTTTAGCCCAAAAGACTAAGACCACATCAACTCCTCAGGTTCTTCTTTTTTTGCTTCACCCTTCTCCTCAGCAGAGCAGCCGTGCTGAAGGGAACAGGACATCCTGGTAGCGTGGCACCCAGTGCTGGAGCTTGTCTGCCAGCACATACATTGTAGACAAGTTCCCGGATATTGACATTGGCCAGGGCCTTTGCAAACAAGTCACACCAAAAACAGTGAAACTTTGTTTGCACCTTTTATTTTTTAGTCTTTTTGAGACAGAGTTTTGCTATGCAGTACAGGTTGGGCTTAAACTCACTTTGTAGCCAGGCTGGCCTCAAACTTGCAGTGATCCTCCGACCTCAGTCTCCTGAGTGCTGGGATTACAGGCATGTTCCCCGGCCATGGGTGAACCTTGACACCAGTTGCTTTAATGAGGGCATTAATCCTATCCTCCGTGGTCGTCACTTCATAGACATGCAGGATGAGAGCAGAGTAGATACGAGTCAGCTCAGAGAAGTGGGCACAGTGAGGTCATGTGCAGGGTGATGTAGCCATCAGGTAAAGTGAGGGCCTTATTCCAAGATGGCCTTTAGCTTCCTCAGAAGGACTGAGCACACTGGGAGCAGATGAGGAGAAACCTTTTTTGTGCTTTTTTTTCCCAAAAGGGAAAATGCAGTGCAAAAAGTTAAAGTCTGAGACAGTATTCTCTTTTTCAGAAACTTCCAGGAGTTAAGTACAGCTAGACCACAAGATGCTGGAATAGAATGGTAGGATCTGACCCTGATAAAACTGCCCAGAGGGAGATCTTAAAATACAGTGTGTGCATTCATAGATATCTGGATTTAATTTTGTATGGGTAAGGTACCTACATAATTGGAAGCAGGGATAAACTGGACTGCATTTGTAGTTTTGAAAGACTGCTCATGTATGTGTGAAGGTGTGCAGGATAAATTGGGGTGCTAGTGAGATCAAGAGGCTCACAAGGGCCATTTGTTCTTGTCTTCACTTTGTCTTTCTCGTAGGCCTAAGGGACTCAACTTAGTTCTTTTTCCTTTGATTCTTACCTTTACCTTTTCTGTCCACTGTATGTTTTCCCACAAAATTCTCTAGAAATTGGGACACTTTTTTAAAAAAGTAACTTGCAGTGATACACATACACTCATGTTTATAGCAGCACAATTTGTTATAACTAAATCCTGAAACCAACCCAAGGGGCTGGGGGTTTAGCTCAATGGCATAAACCCCTGCCTGGCAAGTGCAAGGTTGTGAGTTCAATCCCCAGTACCAAAAATAAATAAATAAATAAAAAATAAACTAACCCAAATGCCCATCAACTGGGGAATGGATAAAAAACATGTGATCTTTATATACAATGGAATACTGCTCAGCCATAAAGAAGGATAAACTTGAGACTTTTATAGGTAAATGGATGCAACTAAAGACCATACTCATACATGAAATAAATCAGACTCACATGTGTAAACACCATTTGTCTCCTTGGTATGAGAAACTGAAAGAGTAAATAAGGTCCAAAATGTACAACAGATATTGTGAAGTGGGAAGAAATTGTTCAAAAGGAAAAAGGAACAAGGATGGGGGAAAGAAATAAGGAAGGAAAAGAACTGGAAAAAAAAACCCAAAATACAAAATAACTATTCGACTAGTTTTTCTTAGTTCATTGAAGAGAAAGGTTTGCACTAATATCATTTGGAGAATTTTTTTATGCTCATATCTTGTACTCTGATTAACTACTTTAAAGATAACAATACGCAATGTATTTTTTTAGTTTTTTTATTTTAAAGAGAATAAAACAATACAGAACAAACAAAATAAAACCAAACAAAGCAGATCAGAACAAAGCAATACATGCAACACAGGACTTCAAAACAAGACAACAGGAAATCAATAGTGGTTACCATAATGTCTCTTGTCTTCTTCGAAATAGTTGTGCATATCTTCACACACAATAAATTCAAACAAAACAAAACAGTATAAAACTGATCAAAACAAAAGAATGAAAGCATTACAGGCCTTCAGAATCAGACAATAAGAAATTAACAATAGCTACCATAATGTCTCTTGCTTTCTTCAAAATAGCTGTCCATACCCTCACACATATTGAAATCAAAGAATAGAAAACAGACTAAAACCAATCAAAACAAAGAATAAAAGAATATAGTAAAAATTAGACAAACTAAAACAAAATAAAATCAAACTAACCAGAACAATGAACACAATATGGGATTCAAATCACGATAATAGATTAACAATGGCCACTGCCTTCCCTTTTTAGATATTTCCTCCCCTTTCACTTTCACAATACGTGTTGTGTTTTTAATACTCAGTGTATTAACTATTATTATTCTCCTATTATTTTGTTATGAAATTTTGTTTTACTTTGTTTTCCATAAAATAAGTACTTTGGCTCCTCAATTTTTATTAAATACAAAGACCTTTTTATTTTAATAATTTTATGCCTATTTATTGGACTTCAGATAAGAGTTACGCAAATCATGAAGTTGGGGATGTTTAAAAACCTTTAAAAGCTATTTCAGTTATGTTTCTTTGCTTCTTTATTACAACTAGAATTCTGATGGCCTGCAGCCCATCAGGGTACATGACAAAGAGGACACCAAGAGCCATCACATCTTATGGGACTAAACATGGGACTTATATAAAGACATGATTAGTGATATTCTTTTCTTTCTCTTTCTCTGTGTAGCTCAGAACTTTTTGATTAGGAGAGAAAATCCTTTCCATTTTCTCAGATGTCCAAATTAGACCCAGATGTTTCCTTACCTTCACAAGTCATTTATTTTCTCCTCCAGGTCTTATTCTCAAAGGCCCTGCTAAGGCAGACCTCTATACAGATGAGGGTCAGATCAGTGTCCCAACTTGCACGCTCTTACAAAGAGTTCTTTGTTGCCATATGTTAGTGAAGTTGTTGAAGGCTAGACTGGGAAAATATTGGCCTTTAACATTTCTTTCTTTTAAGTGGATACAACTTCCAAAATAGTAGTAAAGTGGAGATGGATAACACAAATTGATAGTCACTGTGAGGGAATAGTGGCCAGAATGGGAAAGTGAGGAGTTTAATGATTATAGTTGGACCATGAGAACTTTGGTGGTACTGCTGGCATTTTCTTTGTGGTATCAGTAGATTTACTGCCAGTAAACATTACTTAAACATTGGAGCTACACTTTTGACTCCTGGGCCATATTATCCAGGTTTGACTAGAACTTCTTAGCTGAAGGTTCTTAGGCTAAGACAGATACGTATCTGCAGACTTACTTCTTTCGTTTTTTCAACGCTGGGGATGAAACCCAGAGCCATGCTGGACAAGTACTATACCACTGAGCTACCACCTTCTCTTTATTTTTGAAAGTGTCTTGGTAAATTGCTCAGGCTAACCTTTGCCTTGTGAGCCTCTTGTTTCAAGAGGCTGGCATTACAAGTAGGTCCCAGTAAGACTTTGAGAGTTTTGTTTCTTAAATTAAGACATGTATTGCCTACTAACAAATAGCTCACTGTTTTTTCATCTTTGTTCTGAGTTATCTAGTGATCTGTTTAAAGGCTTGAAATTACAAAGGGTTTTTAGGTGAGAATTATTTGATTAGATAAATGTCACATTTTCCAGCCTTTCTTTTAGACAGGAAAGTGAAAGTCCTTTGCCCACTTGATCCTATAACCAGTTGTATAAGGGCTAATTCTGCTAAGAAGATTGGGCTTTTTTCATTCGTTTGAAACGTCTCTTTTTTGTTTTTGGCAGTATTAATGATTGAATCCAGGGCCTCCATACTGATCTACACTTCCAACCTTTTTTTTTTTTTTGATGGTTTCTTTGTTTTGGTAGTGGTAATTGAACTTATGACCTTGTGCTTGCCAGGCAGGCGCTATGCCACTGAGCTATGTCCCTGGCCACCCAACATTTTTTTTTGAGACAGGTTCTTGCTAACTTGACCAGGCTGAGCCTCAACTTGTGATCCTCCCATCTCAGCCTGCCAGAATGCTGAGATTACAGGTATGTGCTACCATGCCTGGCTACAAAAAATATTTTTGATCCATCTTTTGAAAAAAGTATTATTTTAAATATTTTTAATTAAAAAATTTTTTTGAGACAGGGTCTTGTTATGTAGGCCAGACTGGCCTTGAACTATGTTGCCCAGGCAGGCATCGAACTTGCAGCTATCCTTCTGCCTCAGCCTCCCAAGTGCTGGGATTATAGGCATGCACCACCATGCCCGGTTTGAGTCTTCTTTTTTTGCCAGGGTTTATAAGGTATTGGTTATACAAAGAAATTCTATAGCTTAGTGGGGAGATATTTTTTAAAAATCATAAACTACAGGAGAATGTTGGCCTGGTTGGAGAACCACTTGTTCATCCTTATTGGAGTACACAGGGCTGGAAAGTGGGGAAGGGAGAGCTCACTATAGCGAGATAAGACTAGACACCTTCACAGCAGTCTGAACTCAGGACTTCTGTGTGCCATATAAGTCTATCTAATGCTAGTTTAGAGCCATTAATGAAGGTCTGACAACCATCTGCATTTGACTATAAAGATACGATTTAAATCTTCCAGTAGCAACGCCCGGGCAATAATTCCTCAGAAACACCATTCAAATCAAGTTTCTCTTGGCAGGAATGGTGCATTAATTCACAGAATGAAGCCTTCGAGAGTCAAACGCGCTGACAAGCGATTTCCGGTCCTCTCAGGGTAGCCAGCCGAGGTGCGCAGCAGTTCCTCACGCCAGGCGCGGGGTCTCACAGTCGGCCTTTCGGTCCTCCTCTCGTTTCCGCAACGAACTGGGGGTTACAGTGGCAAAGGAAGGGGTGCGGAGGGCTTAAACCTGGAATGCAATCGCCTGTCACCCGATAAAAGGGCCCAGCTGATACCTGTGTCCCCAGCCTCGTCCAACTATTTACATTTTCCCTCGGCCTTCCGTCCTTTTTTCCCCCTGACACGTTTGTGTCCTCGGATCGCCTTCGCAAATTTGCTTTCCTCCCCCTCCTCCCAGTGTCGTGCAGTGCTGGCGTTCGGGGCTGAGCGAGCCTTGTGCTTTGCTAACATTTCCATTCTTCGCTTTCCATTCTTTCTCCCCCACTGCCCGGCCGCTCCCTCGGCTCGCCGCGAGGCTCCAGGAACCTCAGGCGGATGCGGCCACGAGACTGCCACGTCTCCGCCGCCAGCTATGCGGTGCCTGCGCAGGCCCGGGGGGCGGGGCGGCGCGAGGAGGCGGGACCAGCGCGTGAGCGGCGCAGACGCGGCCCAATGGGGCGGGCGGCGGCGGCGGCGAAGTGCGCGCCGAGGGGCCGGGCCCGGAGTCGGTTGCTGGCTGGGACCGGGAGGCGGGGAAAACTGTCGCTGCCTGAGCTGTCGTTACCTCGGCGGTCGCTGCCTCGACAGTCTCATCCCGGTGGGAGTCGTGTCGCCGCCACCGCGGTCCCCGTTCTCGCCTGTCTCCCCAGAAGCTCGCGTGTGCGCACCGGATCTCGCCAGTCCCTCGCCCCTCGCTCTGCGGGCCGCGCCTCTAGCATCATGTGCGGTAAGCGGCCGAGGCGGGGGGCGTGTTGCGGGGCGGTGCTGGGGCGCGGTGAGGGGGCCGCGGAGGCCCGGGGCGCCTGACGGGGCCGGAGAGGGGCGGGCCGAGGTCTCGCGGGGGCTGGCGGCGCCCCGCGTTGGCGGCGGGGGGCGGCCAGGGGAGGGTGGTGGTCTCTGAAGGGGGCGCGGGGGCCGCAGGGGGCGTCTTTGCGCACACTAGGGACCCGGGTCGGGAGATGCCTGTGTTGAAAAAGGAGGGCGAGGGAGGGCTTGGAGGACTGAGCAGTGTGTGTGTGTGTGGTGCTTTCAAAAGGGTGCGCCAGGTGAGGGAGGCAACCTGTGGAACATCGGGTGGCGTCTCTTGAACTTATCTTGTACTCTAAAAATTTTAAATTTTTACCGCTTTCTTCCGGGCAGGGCCAACTAGCTATACCTACGACAATGCCATTATATATCATTTTACTTCCTGCCACTTCCGTCTCAACAGAAACCATTCCTAATCAATAACTCGAAGAATTGTCTTAGACCTGATTCCCTGGTGGAGAGGCCCAGAAATGTCCCAGGCTATTGAAAGATCACACGTTACATATTACAAACATGTGCACCCGTTTAAAATACTAGCTGTGGAAAATACTTATCATTTATCACTAGTATGTGTATACATTTAAAATGCTAGCTATGAAAAATTTAAATGAGTATCTTTTCTAAAACAGTTAAAAATACTCCTTTGTTGCATATTTTGAGGATTGTTTTATTACTACCTAGAAATGTGAGCTTTTGAGATTGTGAGAATTTTATCTGATGTGACTGATTTTCTAAAATTGAAATTAACTAGCCTTTGGCAGTATGAAGAATTGTGTTCTTATGTTTCTTTTTAAAATTTACAGCTGACTTGATCTTGGAAGAAAGAGCACTTGTATTTTATTTTGCTTATTTATTTTTGAGACAGGGTTTCCCTTTGTAGTTCAGACTGGCACTGATTTCACTATGTAGCCCACACTGGCCTCGAACTCACACTGATCCTCCCACCTCTGCCTCCTAGGTGCTGGAATTATAGGTGTGCGCCACCATACCTGGCAGAAAGAACGTTTTAAAGACAGAAGTAGGGTTGCAGTAGACATGAAGGTACTTGGGAAACAGTCTTTGCAGCCTGTTGCTGAAGGAACTGAGAAGGAGGCGGCCTGTACACATTAGTGTGTATTTTTCCTATATTTAACTTTATGTTCATTTTAGCTTCTGAAAATAAGCAGGTTTAAATTTAGAGTAGATTAAAAAAAAAACTCACAGAAAGACCTATAAATAGCTTACTGAAATTATTAGAATCTCTAATCTGACTCTAGAATCAGTTATGCTTTTGCTATGTCTAGTTAGTAGAATGGTTTTGCACAAACACATTATTCTCATAATTTAGTTTAGAGCTTGAAGCAGTGAATCTCCACTGCTTAGTCCCCAGAGTGCTTCATTTGATAGGTAAATAACTGTTACTAAATGATGAGGTGTGTGCCTAGTCAGGTACTTATCATTCTGGTTACAGGTCATTTCCTCATCTTGTTCCAGGAAACTAGAATCAAAGTATTATGTCTAAAAAATAAATCAGATCTAGTTTAGGGAAGACTCAGGTAAGGGTGAGGCTTTTAGGGTAGAGACTAAAATGTTGGGATTTTTCACATAGCCAGTACAGTATATCCATTGAACAGTTTAACTCCTGAGAAAACTGTTAACGAAAAAATAAGTTAGTACAGTATTTGAGGCATTTCTAAGGTCCTGCTTTTAACCCTGACCAGTTTCTTGTGTGATTCCAGGAATAGTATTCCTAATTTATTTCCCCTGTTATGTAAATTCTGAAAGCTGACTGTTGAGAAGATGAGATCCTTTTCTTTCCTTCTTTTTCTCTTTCTCTTTCTTTTTCCTCCCCACTCTTCCCTCTCCCTTTCCCCTTCTTTTTTTCTCTCTCCGTATCCCTCTCCCTTTCTTTTTCCTTGAAACGGGGTCCAGCTCCCAAGCCCACTCTGGCCTTAAACAACCTCGAAACCTAGACACCCCCACCACAACCCCAGGTGTGGGTACTACAGGCCATCACCTCTGTGCCGCTTGAGAGTTTGTCTTTATATTCCTCCCACATTTTAATCATTGAAACAGAATTTCTAGGTAGAGAAATCCAGTGGAAATGATAATAGTTGGGAGCATTTAGAGGTTTACCTTCTGATTACTTGTTGCTTAGTCAAGTTTTTATAAAAGATTATTTCAATATTGTAACAATATGTTGAAGCAGAAACCAAGGATAGAGCTTCTGTGAGAGGCTTTAATGGATATATTGATAAAACTGTCACAGTGTTTACTAGTTTCAAGTGTGGAGTTCTTTTTCCTCCTTTCTTTAATTCAAAGAGAGAGCTTTTAATGTGTTAAGTATTGTGAGCCTCCTAGAGAAGAATAGGGTGTCTGTTTTACAAGTTCTTATCTGGGAATTGAAACCAGGGCCTCTCACATACTAGGAAAGTACTCTAGGACAGAGCTGTTACATCTGCAGCCCTGTTTGAGATACGATCTTACCAAGTTTACCACGGTGGCCTTGAGCTTTAGATTCTCCTGTCTCAGCTCCCCAAATACTGTTGATGGGATTACAAGTGTATGCTACACCCAGCTTTCCAAATTTTTATACTTTTGTCCTTTTTTTGGTGAGGGGGGAACTGGAAATTGAATTCATGACCTCGTGCTTGCCAGGCAGGCGCTGTGCTGCTGAGCTGCTGAGCTATATTCCTGGTCCTACTTTGTCCTTTTATCTTATCTTTGGTTTTGCTGAGAGGGTGTCAGTTCACTTAAGCTACCTCTGGGTTTTCATAGACTTACTGTTGTTTTTATAAACATGGGGTTATACCTTTCTGAGTTGATATAGTATATAAATGGAATTTCAGAAATAGTAAGAAAATTTAAAAATATTCTGAAATGAATCCTTAATTAACTAATGAATTAATTTAGTTTTATAGCCTGGGAAATAATTGAGGGATGCTGCTGGGATGAGTCACAAAACCAGCACTGTTAACATATGCTTAGAAATCATACCAGATATAAAGAAGTTGTGAGAGAAAAATAATTACTTAATAAGCATTTCCTCTAGTGTGTTCTCTGAAAAGAGAGAATAGATCCTGTAATGAGCAATAGAAGGTGGGAAGTGATTAGGTCCTGGTAATGAGCAGTAGAGGGTGGGAAAGGAATTTGCAACATACTGATTTGAGAAGTTCTGCTCTTGGAGATTCACAAATAGCAAGATTAATGTTCTAGAGAATTCTAAATATAAACTTATTAACTTTGTTTAGCCCAGTATTTAAGCTTTTAATCATGAAACCTTTCTTAGCTACATTTTTTTTTAACATCCTGCAAACTAGTCTGTTTCTGGGGTTTGGAATTTTTGACTATCTATTGCAGGTACTTAGGAAGTGTTAGAAGATACTTGCAGATATATGAAGTTATGGCTTTATACTTTGGCACTTGGCCCTTTGGAGAGATGACTAAAGCAAGGAGTTGCCTTCAAGGAATTGCTGTCTGGTCAGAGGGAACAGCCTGAATACACATACAGTAACTGTCAGTGATAATATACCATACTTGTACGGTCCTTGTTCATTGTCATGTTATAGACCACAGTTGGAATGAGTAGAAATTCAGAGACTGGAGAGCTCTGGGCTTTGGTTATCAGGAATGTTCCTGATGGTGGGGCAGGACTGCTACCTTGAGAAATAGCACTGGGAGGTAGAGAATTAGCTTGCCATGAGAGGTTACCCGTCAGTGAATGGAGGCAGAAATACCTGGAGAGTTACCACTAGAAGGTTGAAGGAAGAAATAGAAATTCCAGGAAGGAAGACCAAAATGCAATGGCTAGAAGCAAAAGAAGTATTTAGGTTACTGCCTTGGATAGTCTACAAAAGTAGGAAAAGGTCACTTTTTAAAATTTTTTTAGTGCTGGGGACTGAATCGAGGATAGTGCTTGTTAGGCAGTTGCTTTGTGATTAAGCTATACTATACTCAGCTCTAGGTCATTAACATTTAATTCCACAGAGAGAAGTTTATTGGATTTTGTTATAAAGAAATCATTGACAAGTTATGTATATGAAAACAGAAGTACCTGAGTTTGTGCTAAAGTGGAGGGTTGGTGACAGTAACAGAAAGAGTATTCTGGGAATGAGGTCCTCTGGGAGCATTGAAATGTTGAGTACTAGGGGCTGGGGATGTCATTGTAGAGCAATTGCCCAGGGTGTGGAGGTCCTGAGTTTGGTCTGCTGCACTAAAAAAAGAGCAAGCGAGTGAGTGAGAGAGGGAGAAAGGGAGGGAGGAAGGAAGAGAGAGAGAAAAAAAAGAGAGAAATTGAATTCTAAAGGTGTGGTTTCTGACCTATAAGCTAAGAGGGTATTACAAGGTGTTAATTGCTTGACTCAGGCTAGGCATTTTTTTTAAGTTAATAAAATTGTTCTAGGTCACTGAATAAATAAAAATTCAACCTATAGTAAGTTTTATATTTACAAAGTGGATAATCATTTATCAGAAGTGACAGGTAGGATTGTAGTCTATGGAATCTTTTTCGCTTTTGAGTTGAGGAAAGATGAGAGGCACATACAATGCTACTGTATCTGTGAAATGAAGATGGAGGCTTTAATTCTATGGTTTGAATAGCTGCCAGAATTGAGAAGGAAGCTGGATCCAAGGCTACATTTTAGATCTAAACCGTAACATAGATATAATATGTCAATACTGATTTATTTATCGGAATTTTCTATTAAATATTTTTTATTTGCAGGTATATTTGCTTACTTAAATTACCATGTTCCTCGCACAAGACGAGAAATCTTGGAGACTCTAATCAAAGGCCTTCAGAGACTGGAGTACAGAGGATATGATTCTGCTGGTATTTTCTTTAAAATAATTATGGGTTTTGCTTGATTCTTTAAAGTGTTACTATTTTTAGGAGACTAGATTTTACTAATGTCTGTTTTGTTAAGCCAAATCTCAAGAATTTTCATTTTTTATCATGTTTAAAGTGTTAATTCATGTAATTTCAATACTATTTATCATTTGTGAGGATTGTTGCTTGTTTGGTAATCTACTTTTATTAAGTGTTACTATAAAAACATAAGTCATATGGGGCATTTTCTTGGGAACAAAGTTCTTGAAGGTCTTACTCTGTAAATTCTGTTTTTTTTAATTGTGACTTTGATTTTTTTTTTTCTCCATGGGTTCATGCTTTTGTTATATAAACTTACCTGAGATTCTTCTATTTTATATAAATGAAAAACCAAATAAAAATAATTTTCTGACAACTTTATGTTTGAAGTTAGCTCTTGCTCTGTTGAGGGTATTTCACAAGACTACCCTCAGATTTCATGATTCTTTAGGATAACTCATGAGATTCAACATGTAGTTGTACTCAAAGCTATGATTTATTATAACAAAAGAATAAAAGAAGCCAGACGTGGTGGTACATGCTTATAATCCCAGCACTCGGGAGGCTAAGGCCGGATGATCACTGTGAGTTCAAGGCCTGCCGGAACTACATAGTTGAGACCCTGTCTCAAAAGAAAAAAAAAAAGAATGCAAAGCAAAAAGCAAACTCAGTAATGGGAAAAGGCCCATGAGATAAAGTCTAGACTAAACCAGGCATAAGCTTCTAAGAGTTCTCATCTGATAGACTAACAGAAAACACTTAATTTCCATGGGAATGAGCTGTGATAACACACAAGAAACGCTGTATACTAGGGTGGCTCATTAGTGTCCCAGTGATGTTCTTACTGGTAGCTGGTCACATAAGTATCATCTGCCTAGTACCTACCAAAATTCCCAACTCTCAGAAGAAAAGCACATGTTTATATAAGCTATCTTGTTGGCATGCATGAACAGTTTAGGCAGTGAACTACTTTTACTCTGTTAGAGTAGCAGGAATCCTGAAGAACAAGATGCCAGGCAAGGGTCAACCCTGAGAGCAGGTCTTTCTTAAGATAGCAGTGTCAGATGTCTTTTGTCTATACTTTGTCATATGGAATGGTTGTTTGTCTTTCTTGACTTTCCTCAATATTAAAGTTCGTTTCTCACCTCCTTCATTCTTAAAATTCTTTTTTTTCTTTCAGTTTTTTTTTGTTTTTTGAGACAGGGTCTCGCTGTGCAGTTCGAGCTTGCCTTGAGCTCATTTTTAGCCCAGGCTGGTCTCAAACTCACAATGATCCTCCTGCCTCAGCCTCCCAAGTGCTGGGATTACAGGCATGCACTGCCATGCCTGACAAAAGTCTCTTTTTTTTTTTTGCAGCGCTGGGGATTGAACTCACAGCCTCACACCTGCCAGACAGGCGCTTAAGCCACTGAGCCAAACTCCTGACTCTAGGTTTTTGAGGCAGGGTTGCACTGTGTAGCTCAGGCCAGCCTTGTGCTTGCGTTGTAGCCCAAGCAGGCCTCAAACTTACAGTGCTACGCCTACCTCAGCCTCCTGAGTGCTGGGATTAAAGGTGTGTGCCACCACACCTGGCCAAAATCTCTTTTATTAGCTTCTCTCACAGTATGTCTTCTCATACAGATGCTGATTTTTTTCTGTCAGCTTTAGAAGCTCCTTTTCTTTCATTTATTGCTTAAGTGAATGTTCTTTAAGAGTTTTTGCTCCTACTTTTCTTTGTAACTTAACGAGTGAGGTCTTACTTCATCAACCTCCAATATATTGATGACTACAGTCCACATATATATTATGGACTAATCTATATTTATTTCTCTAGTGGCAGACCTGTGTTTCCAACTGCTTTCTATGAATTTTTTCCTGAATGGACTACAGTATTACAGATTTTGTATGCTCAGAACTGGACTCCTACCCTGCAGTCCTCACTTTACTTCTCATTTCTGTTCATTTTTTGTCCTGTTATCAACAATCATTCAACACATCTTTTGTGTCTGGGAGAAATCCTAGCCTTCTGTTTTCCCACTTCATGTCCAGTCAGTTCTGCTTCTTAGTATCATTTATCTCTATCTTTATAGCTACCCTTTAATTCAGTCTCTTTTCATTTTTGCTTTGCTGCAAAGGTAACTAACTTTTGACAGCCACTTTCTTTCTTCTTTCTGTTTCTCCCTCTCCAACCCATCCCCACTGAGAGTGTGAACATTACTACTGTAGTATTGCTCTGCTTAAAATGACTCATTGGTCTGCTAATACAGTGTAATTTTTTCAAATTCCTTAGAAACTTAAGTAGAATCTTAAATGCTTTCTGACTTTCCCTCCTTCTCCTCCTCCTAAGGTGTGTGTTGCTCTTCCAAGTTGCTCATTGTTGTCCAATTGCAACCTGTAGTACTTTAATATAACTTATACTGTACATGGTAATTATTTTTTTCCTTATCTGTCTTCTCAACAGACTGTTAGAAATTTGCAGACAAGAACCAAGTTGTCTTGTCTTGTCTTTTGTGATGATGGGTTTGAACCCAGGGCCTCATGCATGTATATTATGCAAGCACTCTACCACTGAGCTACATACCCAGCCTTGTTTTCTTTGTCTTAAGCATGTATCATAGTTCTTGACACATAATAGATTTTTAGTAAATGTTACATTAATAAATAAATGAATTAGATGAAATATAATTTTATTAAAAAATTTACCTTCTATTCATAATCTTAACAATAGTCAGTATTTAAAATTTTGCTTTTCTACCTTATGATGATTTAGGTGTGGGGGTTGATGGAGGCAATGACAAAGATTGGGAAGCCAATGCCTGCAAGATCCAGCTCATTAAGAAGAAGGGAAAAGTGAAGGCACTGAACGAAGAAGTTTACAGTAATATACTGTTTGATTTTTGTCTTCATTCCTTCTCCTGTCCCCATGAAATACTCTATATTTTGGGAACCATTTTAAGGATCATGATTCTAAAATGGAAAGGAGTGAAGAAAATTGTTTTGTTACTGTTTGGGCTGAATTTCAATTGTGATTGAGCTTTAAAAATGACCATAGTAACTTGGGAGGGAAATTAATGAGGTATATTGGGTTCAGAGCATGCGCAGTATCTTAAAATGAAGTGTATCAGAAACACTATTCCTGAAGAGGTGTATTTAGTAGTGCCCTTATTCGTGTGTCTTCACTTGGGAATTTTTACCTTGTGTTTACTTTGCTTAGTATTGACTCAAATGCAAGATCCTGGCAATTTCTATGAGCCAAAGAAAAAATTGCTTTCTTTGAGTAAGAAGATGAGAGTTTTCTATTTAATTAAAAAAAAAAAAATTGTGTACTGAGGTTGCTAAAATGTGATAAGGATGAGTCTCCATAAAATTGTGAAGAAGAAAGAAATTCATGCTAGTTCTGGTGTTGCATCTCATACAAAAGTTATGATGAGGGCTGGGAGTTTGGCTCAATGGCTTAAGCGCCTGTCTGGCAGGCACAAGGTTGTGAGTTTGATCCCCGGTGCCGCAAAAAAAAAAAAAAACGTGAAACAAAAACAAAAGTTATGATGCTAGTGTATGATCAGTGCTTATTTATGATAGAAAAAGCATCAAGTTTCTGTTATGTGCATATATAGGAAAACATAGTATTAATAGATTTTGGTATAGTCTTCAGTTTTAGGCATCCATGAAAATTTTAAAATGTATCCCTTGTGGATAAGAGGGAACTACTGTAATTAAAATTTAATGTAGCTTCTAATATCTATAGCATTCACACTGGGAGTTTTCATTTTATCTTCTTTAGAACAACAGGATATGGATTTGGATGTAGAATTTGATGTACACCTTGGAATAGCTCATACTCGTTGGGCAACACATGGAGAACCCAGTCCTGTCAATAGCCACCCACAGCGCTCTGATAAAAATAATGGTATGAGTAGATTATGTATATTTTGGAATTATTATAGAAGGCTAATAGTGGAATAATGAAGGTGTTTATGTTTTTATTCTTTTAATTTTTTTTTAATCTGGGAAATTTCAACCATATTCAGAAAGAGAATATACTGAGCTTGAATTACCTACCTTTAGGATTTATGCAGTACATGACCAATTAAGTATCTGTATTATTTTACAAGCCAATAGATACCATAGATTTATGACTTTTCAGAATCTATAGGTTCTCTCCCTTTTCCTTCTATAGGTTTCTCTTCCTTTTCCTTGGAGTTTACTGTGTTGTTCTGTAGAGTTTTCTGTAGTTTATATGATGATAAGGCATGTGTCCTGGATAAGCCATTTAACATATTTCATTGTCTCTTATATTTCTCTTTTTTTTTTTTTTTTTTTTTTTTTTTTTTTTTTTTTTTTTTTTTTTTTTTTTTTTTTTTTTTTTTTTTTTTTTTTTTTTTTTTTTTTTTTTTTTTTTTTTTTTTTGAGTTAGGGTCTTGCTTTGTAGTTCAGATTGACCTTGAACTCCCTGTGTAGCCTAGATTGACCTCAGACTTGCAGTGATCCTCCTGCCTCAGCCTCCCAAGTGCTGGGATTACAGGCATGTACCACTGTGCTGTCCTTTATTATGTTTCTTATAAATTAGTACGATGTTTGCTAGGTATGGTGATGAATGCCTATAGGCCCAGTACTCTGGTATGCGAAGCAGAAGGATCACATTTAACCTAGCTTGATCAACTCAGCAAGACCCGGTCTTATATACAAATAAGAAAGTCTGGGGAATGTAGCTCAGTGAGAAGTCCCTGGGTTCAATATCCAGTACCAAGAAAAAAAAATTATAGGATGTTCGTTTGCCTCTAAGGTGCATAATATTTCTCTTCTCTGTTTCCCTCTCCCTTTTTTGCAATATTGGAGGCTGAACTCAAAGCTTTAAGCATGCTAGGCAAGCAGTCTATCATTGAGCTACATTACCAGCCTGATAATTTTCTTCTTGTGTTAGCAGTCATTGATGATCATTGCCAAGATTTAAGTATTTCTTTTAAGGGTTGTCAAATGGTGATAGCCCAATATTTTTTTTTGATAGCCCAATATTTTTATTCCTTCTTCATTTATAATTTCAAATACTTCCACAAAAGGAAATGTTTTCATATTGATTACTTTGTTATCCTGAGGTATATATTGTATAGAAAAGGTAGGATAAATGTTTGATTTTTTTCCCCCTTTATTTATCATTGTTCAAACATTAAGTGCTCTGATGTTATCTTCAGAGGGGCAATGAATTTTTTTTATGAACTCAAGGTATACATTCAATTTGTTTTAAAACACTGAATATATGTGTATATGTGTATCTCTTTTGGTTTTGTAATATAATTCAGAGGCTGCTATTTAGGTTTTTTGTGACTCAATATTATTATTGAACTGAATTCAATTGCTGGCAACCACTTAGGCTTTTAACACTGTCAAGGCCTTTATAAAAGATAACTGAAAACTTAGTATCTAGATTGTTTCGATAATTTTCCTTTGTCAGCTATTTATAATTCTCTGTGTTCTAACATTAAATTTTTTCCCTTAAATTTATGTTTATAATTGATACCATCTTCACTCTCGAAAGTGTAACGAAAATATTTATTGTATTATTTAGTTTGTACTGCATTTCAGTTCAGACTCAGTATTAAGTTAAAATGATAGATGTTAAGATATAGTCGTAAGATTTTAATAATGTAATATAAAGTTAAATTCAGGCCAGAAGTGGTAGTGTGTCTGTAGTTACAGCTATGTAAGAGTTTGAGGCAAGAGGGTCACCTGAGTTCAGAATTTCAAGGCCAGACTGGACAATAGAGTGAGATTCTGTCTTAAAAAAATTGGATTTAGTAGTAGTTTTTCTTCTGACACACGAATTTTAAATAATAAATCCACATGAGTAGTTTTTATTGTTTTTGTGGTACTGAGGATTAAACTCAGTGATCTCTGAGCTATGTCCTGAGCTCTTTAAAAAATTTTTATTCTGAGATAAGGTATTGGCATTTCTAAGTTGCCCATTCTGGCCTAAAACTTGGAGACCTCCTGTCTCAGCCTCCTGAGTAGCTTGATTATATGTGTGTACCACTATACTTGGCCACATTGGCAATTTTCATGTATAGTGCTAGTGGCTATAAGTAATATTAATGTCAGCTCTTGATTATCCCTTCTTATGTATTTCAAAGTTATCATTTAATAAAAATAGATGAAAATTCCCTAGATCATATCTGTTTGCTCTTGGAATGATATTTTAACATTTTTATGTGACATTCCAGGAATTACCTGGACCTCACACACAAAGAAATTTAATTATAAAACTAAACTGTCTGTTATTCTTGCTAAAATTTTTAAGTTCAGTCCTTAAACTCATTAATCAGAAATTGTTTTAGTGTGAATGCCCTTCTCTTTAGACTTATATTCAGGAAGGAATGGGGAGGGAAATGAGAATAACAGTTATTCAGTTTAGCCCTCTCTGTTTGAAAATAAGGAAACAGGCCCAGGAAATTTGCTCCTTTCATATGGTAACAGTTGGTCAGTAGGTCAGCCACAGTTGAAACTGATTTCTCTGGATTTCCAATTTATGTATTTTTTTTACTATATGTACCTCCCAGTGTGGTGTGCTTACACTGAGCTACATGAAGTGTTGCTGATCTACCTGATGATAATTTAATAATGATGCATAGATCATACTTGATTACACTTAGAAAATATAGAAAGTTTTTGAATTGATAAAATCTTTTCACAATAGCTATTTGTAGCATTTATCAGAGTTCTAATTTTTTGTCATCTCTTGTTTTATCCCTTCTAGAATTTATTGTTATTCATAATGGAATCATCACAAACTACAAAGATTTGAAAAAATTTTTGGTAAGTGAACTCAGAAGACCCCAGTCTTGAGCCAGGTGTGGTGCCACATGCCTGTAATCCCAGCACTTAGGAAGCTAAAGTAGGAGAATTGCTGCAATTCAAGGCCAGCCTGGGCTACATAGTGAGACCCTGTCTTAAAGAAAAAAAAAAAAAAAAAAAGACCCCAGACTCCAGTCTTTTGAGAATACTTTTAACAAGAATGGGAGGTTTTTTTGGGGGATGTGCCATACCATCTAGGTGTGATCAAGTAATTCCTAAGACAATTACAAGGGTATGGTGGTTTATTGGACTTTTCTTTGTTAATGGTGAAGCAGTTCTGTTTCTGCATATGAAAAGGCAATAATTATTTGACTTTCTTGTAAATAACTAAAACTCAAATAAAATTGTGATAGAAGTGTAGCTTAGTGACAGAGTGGTTGCCTAGGTCCCTAGCATCACGTACATAGATAAATGGGGTCTTGGGGTTTATCTGTAAAATACATTGCTTGGTATTTTTAAAAAAGTTTCTAGATTATGTAAGAAGAATCAGGACAGATTAAATAAAATATGTGTGTCTTAAATAATTGTATGCTATGCTGGGATGGTTGCAGTGGTAACCTTCATGGGTACCTTCCCAGAGCCATCCAGCTGAGTTTCCTGCACTGATGGCAGTATTCTGTGTTAGTACCAGCCAACACAGTAGCCACTGTCCACATACGATGATTGAGCTGCTATGACTGAGAAATAGGATTTTTAATTTTAGTTAATTTTATTTATTTATTTATTTATTTTTGGTACCAGGGATTGAATTCAGAACCTTGTGCCTGCCAGGCAGGCACTTACGCCACTGAGCTACATCCCTGGCCCAATTTTAAATTTAAATAGTCACATGTAGCTTGTGGCTATTTTATTGGATACTACAATATCATCATAAAAGAAAGACTTGTTATATTCATTGCAAAATTAATGTTTTGAGTATCATTTTAATTTAAAATTTGTTTAATATTATGTGTATATGGCATATAACTTAGGTAAGTGTGTGTTCAGTTTATAGAATGCCATGTTATTTGGGGTTCACTATAATCAGATGGTGGCCTTAATTTTGAACAATGAGTAAATGGGGTATAGAATTAAAAAATACTAGGAAGGCCGGGCATGGTAGTGCACGCCTTCAATCCCAGCACTTGGGAGGCTGAGTTAGGCGGAGCGTTTTGAGTTTGAGGCTGGCTTGGGCTACAACATGAGCACAAGGCCGGCCTGAACTACATAGTGTGACCCTGTCTCAAAAAAAACTAGGGCTGGGAGTTTGGCTCAGTGGCTTAAGCGCTTAACTGGCAGGTGCAAGGTGGTGAGTTCAATCCCCGTGCCACCAAAAAAAAAAAAAAAAAAAAAAAAAAAAAATTCTAGGAAGTTTGACAGAAAAATTCTATCTATAGAAAAAATTTGGATATCATTATCATTTCCTTGAATTGAATTTTCTTCTCTGTTTACAGGAAAGCAAAGGCTACGACTTTGAATCTGAAACAGATACCGAGACAATTGCCAAGCTTGTTAAGTACATGTATGACAATTGGGAAAGTGAAGATATCAGTTTTACTACATTGGTGGAGAGAGTTATTCAACAACTGGTATGAATCTACACTTTTTTTTTTGTAACAGTGTCTTACTGTGTTGTCCAGGCTGTCCTTGAACTCCTGTCTCCTTCACCTTCTAGAAACTGGGATTATAGGCACAACCATGACACTCAGCTGAATCCACACTTTTTTTAAAGTTTGTTTTTTTATTAGTATGTGTTTACAGTATGTAATATTTACATTCTTCTTACAGATTAAGTGCATGTACTTAACATACCTTAATTCTTTCAATTCCCCTACCCCTCTGCTCCCATCCCCTTCCATTTGTCTCTAGACCCCCTTCCCATTTGCAAAAGACCTATCTTCCTGTTTTCTGTTGTCTTCTATTTATTTATTTATTTTTATTGATTTATAATTTGGGTTTTCATACGAGAAAAGTTACAATGATCTTTATGCTTCTGTGTCTGATTTATTTCACTCTGTGGTCTCAAGGTGCATCTGTTTGCCAACAAATGACTCAAATTTATCCTTGTTTATGGGAGAATAGTACTCCATTTTGTATAAATACCACATTTCCTGTATCCATTCATCTGTTGGTAGATATAGGCCACTTCTAGGATTTAGCTATTTTGAATTGTGCCGCTATAAGCATGAGTATGCATGTTATCACTGTAGCATGATACCTTTAATTCTTGGAACAATACCTAGAAGGAGAATAGCTCTGTCAAATGAAATTTCAAGTTTTAGAGTTTTACAGAGTGCCATATTGATTTCTATAGTGGTTGTATAATTTATATTCCCACCAACAATGTAGGAAGGTCCTTTTTTCCCTGTAGCCTCAGCAGCATTTGTCATTTTTTGATTTTTTGGTGATAGCTGTTCTTTCTGGATTAGGATGGATTCTCAAGGTTGTTTTAAATTGCATTTCTCTGATGGCCAGAGATGTTGAATGTTTTTTCATGTATTTATTGGTTATTCAAACTTTTTCTTCTGAGAAATTCCTGTTCATTTTGGTTGCCTGTTTTTTAACTGAATCTTTTGTTTTGGTTTGTCTGATTTTTTTTTTTTTTGAATTTTTTGTAAATTCTAGATATTAGTTTCCTGTCAGAGAAATAGCTAGCAAAAAAAGAAGTGTTTCCATTCTGAAACTTATCTCTTTATTATTTTCTTTGCAATATAGAAGATTTTTGATTTAATACAGTTCCATTTGTTGATTCCTGATACTATTTCTTGTGCAGTTGGGGCTCTGCTTAGAAAACCCTTTCCTGTACTGATGTCATCAAGAGTTTTACCTGTTTTATCTTTCAGCAAATTGTTTCTGTTTTAATATTTATGCTTTTGATCTATTTTGATTATATTTTGGCACATGGTGATAGATATCAGTCCAGATTCAATCATCTGCTTGTGAGTAGACAGTTTTCTCAGGATCATTTGTTAAAGAGGCTGTCTTTCCTCCAATGTATGCTCTTGGCTCCTTTATCAAAGATCAGATGACCTAATGTGCCTGGGATTGTTTTGACATTTTCTCTTCCGATCCATTGACAGTATCATACTATTTTTATCGTTGTAACTTTATAATGTAACTGTAAATCTGGAATTGTGATGCCTACTGCTTTGTTTTCATTGCTCAGGACTACTTTTGTTATTCTGGATCTCTTTTGTTTCTATATAA
This sequence comes from Dasyprocta punctata, assembly GCA_004363535.1. Classification (NCBI taxonomy): domain Eukaryota; kingdom Metazoa; phylum Chordata; class Mammalia; order Rodentia; family Dasyproctidae; genus Dasyprocta; species Dasyprocta punctata. The sequence continues at coordinate 46,693 of RJWM01007285.1, read as the reverse complement.
AATTGTAGGACAGTTTTTTCTAGTTCTTTGAGGAATGCTGTTGGTATTTGGATTGGGGTTGCATTAAATTTGACTCAGTTTTGGAAGTATGGCCATGTTGACAGTACTGGTTCTGCCTAATCAAGGACAGGGGATATGAATTTGTCGATGTCCTCTTTGATCTCCTTTTTCAGAGTGCTGCAGTTTTCATTGTAGAGGTCTTTCACTTCCTTGGTTAGGTTCATTTGTAAATATTTAATTTTTCATTATGCCATTGTGAATGGTATTGTTTTCCTAATTTTTTTCTTTGTGAGTTCATTAATTGGTTTACAGAAACACTTGATTTTTGTGTGTCGATTTTGTATCCTGCTATGTTGCTAAATTTGGTTATTCTAGGAATATTTTGTGTCTTCTATATAAAGGATCATGTCATGTGCAAATATTGGTAATTTGACTTTTTTCTTTGCTGTATTTCTCTCCCCTCCCCACCCCTTTCTCTTATAGGATTGTTTTGGCTGTTCCAGTTACGCTGTTAAATAAGAGTGGCAATAGTGGATATCCTTGTTTTATTCCTAATTTTAGAGGAAAAGATTTCAGCTTTTCCCCATTTAATATGATGTTGGCAGTAGGTTTGTCAAAAATGGCTTTTGTCAGATTGATGTGCCTGTTTTCTGTACCTGTTTTCTTCAGTGTTTTTGTCATGAAAGGTTCCTGTACTGTTTTGTCTGGCTGTGAGGTTTTTTCCTATGTCTGTTGAGATAATCATGTAAATTTTGTCCTTGCTTCTGTTTATGTGATATATTATGTTTATTGATTTGTGTATATTGAACTATCCTTGAATCATTGGGGTACAGCCTGCATGGTCATGATGTATGATCTTTTTGATGATTTATTGATTTCTTACATTTTGTTTGCTCAGTATCTTGCCTAGGATTTTGTGTTTATGTTCACTAAACAGAATGACCTGTAGGTCTCTTTTTTAAATTAGATGCTTGCTTTGTTTTAGCATCAGGGTAATGCTAGCTCTCATGAATGAGTTTGGAAGTACTCTTTTCCTTTGAGATTATTAAAGAATTTGAGAAATAGTGGTGTTATTTATTCCTTGAAGTTCTTTTTGAACTCAGTGACGAATACATGAGGTCCTGGTCTTAGTTAGTAGGGTTTTTTTTTGACTGGCTCAATGTGATGACCTGCTATTAGCATGTTCAGGGTTTTTATGTCTCAGTTTTGTGATCCATTTGAGCCTAGGAATCTGTTCATTTCTTCTGCATTCTCTAATTTTGTGGAATATAAATCTTCATAGTAGTTATTAATGGTCTTCTGGATTTCAGTGGTATCCACTGTGATTTTTACCTTGTATATTTCTAATTTAAAGTTTTTAAAATTTTATTTTAAGGATAGTAGAATCCAACAAAACATAACAGAACAAAGTCAGTCAAAACAAAGCAGTAGAACTGGTACAGAACTTCAAAGAAAGATACTAGGAAAACAATAACGACTATAGTATATCTTGTTATTTTCAGAATAGTTGACCATCCATCAGGTATAGTAAAATCAAACCAAAAATGAAACAGAATAAAACCAATAAAAACAGAATATGAAATAAAGCAAAAAAAAAAAAATCAGAATAAAGCAAAACAATGAGAACAATATTGGGCCTTAAAGTCAAGACAGAAGAGAATGCCCCATATTTGCTACATTGCATACTGTCATCTTCCCAAGAGATGCTCAGACTGCAGGCTCCAGGCCTGCAAAATCAACCAAACAATACATGCATTTAGTTGTTATATGTGCCATAGTTGCTATCAACTTAGCCAGTCCTCCAAACCAGTGAGTTGCTTACAGCGGGGAGGGCGGAATGTCCTTGATTCTTAGCCCGTGTGCTGGTAGGCCTATGTGAGGCACACCTCTTCCTCTTCCTGGAGTCCATGCCGAATGTGCACACTTACCAGGAAGGCAGGCTACTTGTCTTCTGGTTGGAGCCTCCCTAACCCAACGAGGCAGGTTCTTGAGAGGCACATCTCTTTCTCTTCCTGCAGTCTGCACTGGTTGTGCACACTCACCAGGAAGGCAGGCTAGTGTGTCTGGTGGATCCTCCCTGACCCATTGTGGTGGGTTCTTGAGAGGAACATCTCTTTGTCTTCCTGGAGTTTGTGCCAGTCGCAAGCACTCACCAGGAAGGCAGGCTAGTTGTCTTCTGGTTGGATCCTCCCTGACCCAATGTGTTGGGTTCTTGAGAGGCACATCTCTTTCCTGCCTTGTATATTTCTAATTGCATTGATATGGGGTTTTTCTTTCCTTCTTTTGTTAAGTTTGACTGAGGGTTTTTCAGTTTTCTTTTGAAGGACCTGCTCTTCCAGTCATTGATTCTTCCTGTTGCTCTTTTTAGTCTGAATTTCATTAATTTTTGCTTTGATCTTTATGATTTCCTTCCTTGTACTAGGTTTGGTTTTGGACTATTCTTACTATTTTAGTGTCTTGAGGTGTATCTTCAGATTATTTTAGCTCATTCTATTTGTCTAATGTGAGCATTCAGAAGAGTGAACTTCCGTCCACTTTCATTGTATCCCATAGGTTCTGGTATGTCGTACTGGCATTCTTGTTTGACTTGAAGAATTGTTTGATTTCTTCTGTGACTCATTGAGTATCAGGAGAGTTGTTTATTGTCCAGGTGTTTGTAAAATTTCTCTGATGGTGATAGTGTGCCATGATCTGATGTATACATGGGATACTTTGAATTCTTTTGTATTAATTTAAGCAAACTTTGTGGAGTAGTTAATGTGATCTATTCTGGAGAAACTTCCATGTGCTGCTGACAATGTGTATTCAGTTGTAGTAGAGGAGAATAGTCAGTAGATATCTATTAGGTCCATTTGCTTGGAGGTGTGGTTCAGTTCTGATATTTCTTTGTTGAATTTTTTGTCTAGTTGCTTTATTTGTGAAAGTATGGGTGTGTGGTATCCCTCACTGTATGATTGTATTGATACTTGATCTTTTATGTGCAGTGGTGTTTATTTTATGAAGTTGGATGCATCAGTATTTGGTATGTACATATTTACAGTTGTGATCTCTTCCTGTTGAATCAGTCTCATTACTAACATGTAGTGACCTTCTCTAATTCTTCTGATCAGTTTTAGCTTGAAGCCTACTTTTCCTGAGAATAAGATTGCTGCTTCTCATTGCTTTAGGGGTTGTGATACATGGAATTTTGTTTTTTGTCCTTTGTTTTTTAGTCTGTGAATTTCTTTTTGGGTTAGATGTGTCTCTTGTATGCAGGAAACCATTGGGTTTTGTTTTTTGATCTAGTCTCCCAGTCTGTGTCTTTTAATTGGAGAGTTGAGAATTATTACTGAAAAGTATTGACTTATTCCTGTCGTTGCATAATTTTTCTGTTGCTAGTTCTTTCATTTTTTTCCTTTTTTTGTTTAACTCCTCATTCTGCCTGGTATATTCATTCCAGCAGGCTTTTTGGCATTGTTGGGTTCACTGTCTCTGTCTAAGGTATCTTTGAAAAGTTTTTGGAGTGCTGGTTTGGTGGTCATGACTTTTTTTTTTGCATCGGGGTTCGAACTCACAACCTCGCACCTGCCAGGCAGGCACTTAGGCCACTGAGGTAAATCCCCGGCCCTATTTTTTGAGGCAGAGTCTCAATGTGCAGTTCAGGCTGGTCTCCAGCTCACAACGATCCTCCTGCCTCAGCCTCCCGAGTGCTGGGATTAAAGTTGTGCGCCACCATGCCCAGTTATGGTCATGAATTTCTTAAGTTGCTCTTTGTTACGAAATGTTCTTATCTGTCCATGAATTTTGAAAGATACTTTTGCAGGATATATTATTTGGGGTTGGAAGTTGTTTTCTTTTAGAGCGTGAGACACTTCATTCCAAGCTTTCCTGCCCTTTAAAGTTTGTGTTGAAGCCGGGTGTGGTGGCACATGCCTTTATTCCCAGCACTTGGGAAGCTGAGGTAGGTGGAGCGTTGTGAGTTCGAGGCCGGCTTGGGTTACAATGTGAGCAAGGCCAGCCTGAACTACATAGTGCGAGCCTGCCTTGAAAAAATTAGGGCTGGGAGTTTGGCTCAGCAGCTTAAGTGCCTGCCTAGCAGGCACGAGGTTGTGAGTTCGATCCCCAGTACCTACAGAAAGATAAAAAGAAGTTTGTGTTGAAAATCTAATTCTAATGGGTTTATCTTTATAAGTATTTTTTTTTTTGCTTTTCTCTGACAGCTTTTAATATTCCATCCTTGTGTATTGAGTTCTTACCCTATATTTGAAAAGTTTTCTGCTATGATTTCTTTTTGTTACTTTATTTTTTAATTTTAGTACATGTTTGTAGTACATCATGTGGCTTTTAGATTAGTTTCTTTGCTTCTTGTTGTTTCTATGGGATCTCTGTTTTCTTGTGATTCCAGTCTGTCCTTAAGGTCTTACATTCTGTCTTCTCATTGATCATTTCTGCTGTTGATATTTTCAATAGAATTATTTATCTTAGGATTTCTGTTTGGTATCTTTTCATGGACTCTTATTTGTTTGGTAAATTTGTCATTCATGTTTTGAATGGTCTTAATTAACTCTTTCAATTTTTATTTGACTTGTCTAACCAAACTGGTCAGTTTATTTGTTGATTTCATTGTCTGATTGGTTATATCATCTTTGGGTCCACATTAATTTCTATTCTTCCTCTGAGATCATTTGGTACAACTCCTGTGTTTGGCATTTCATTTCTTCTCTGTTGCCCCTTGGACCTGCTTTGGGAGAGATGGGACTCTTCAGAGGCACTTTATTGCCTTTCTTTTTTCCATGTTACTTCGTATGTGTGTGTGCACGTGTGTGTGTGGGGTGAGAGTTAAAGTCAATTAGAGACTTTGTTGTTGGTGAGAATATCTCTTTAGTTAGGTTCTGTTTTACAGTGATTTGCTCTTGGTTTTAGTTATCAAGAGGTATTTTCTACCACTTCAACCTGTTCAGTTTAATTGGGTTGGACCCATCACTGTGTTGTAAGGAGAAAATTCTTATTGGTTATAACAGCATTCCTAAATTGGACCATATGTCAATCATTAACATTAATTCTTTTTTTTGACAATTTCACCCTTTTGTTGGTGTTCCTGAAAGACTAAATTGTTCTAGTATTATGGTTAGGCTAGGATGTGGAGGGAGAAGAGAAGGAAAAAGAGAAGGAAGAATGTGTGTCAGTAAGAGGAAATGGAGATCAAGGTCACTGGGTGCAAAATACTATGAGGTTGGCCTCTGTTGGAGGTATTTTTATAGTTCGAGTAAAGGGTTAGTGTTGGGGGTTTGAGGGAATATTTTTGGAGGTAGGAGGAGAAATGCAGCAGAAGGAAGTGCACCTTGAGGTTGAAGGAAGCTGTGAGGTTGTCTGAACCTGTTAATATATTTGTAGTTTTGTTGGGATCCTCTAAACACAGTTCTGTTAAGGGTTACCCTGATATGACAATGAAGGGTTATATCATATTAAATGGTCAGTCAAGTTAAAGCTTAGGTCTATTCTCATTGTCTTTTGTATAGATATAGACACCTGCTATATGTATGTGTGTGTACGTGTGTGTGTGCACGTATGTGTGTGTGTGTGTGTATGTATGTATTGCATGAAAGAGGAGAAGAAGAGAGGAAAGACAAGGGGTAAGGAAAATGTGGAAGAACAAAGTGAAAAGAATAGGGAGGAAAAAAAGTTAAAAAGAGAAAAGAAGAGAAACACAGAGAAGAATACAGAAAAAACCCCACAAAAAACAAAAAGTAAAATAAGAAAGTAATACTGACAAATAAGCAAGATAGAAAGTCAGACAAACCTGAGAGAACCCAGAACAAACAAACAAGCAAGGGATCTGACTCTGATCTGGCTCTGTTGAATCTTTTCTTACCCTCTGTGTCTGCAAGGCTGTGATCCACAGTTTCTTGCCAGGGAACTTGGTGTCATCCACTGTTCCCAGTGTTCAGCCTCTCTTTGCCTAGGGTGGGGGGCTTTCCTTGTAAGTGCTGAGCAGTGCATGGTGGGTAGGATGCTGCAGGGACCATGTTTGGGAGGATGTTGCAGGGATTACCTTTTTGTGTGTGTGTTGCTGATCTCCCTTTCTCTGGTTGCAGTTTGTTGCTTCCCTGCAGCCCTATCTGCAGTTAGCTCCCATGCTGGATTTCCTCTTCCAGGTGTGAGAGAGAGTACATAGGGAAACTATCCCAGGAGTTTGGTCTCTGCAGCACTGTCTCCTTCCCTTGGGCTGTTAGAACCATTTCCAAGATGGCATGTTCACTGGGTATAGTGTAGGGGAAGATGTGGACCAGTGGTGGCCCTGTGTCCTTTTTCAACAACTGAGAAATTTGTTTTGATAGAGGATTTGCTTTTCAAGTTAATTTTTTTTTTTCAGGTTAATTTTCTGAGTCTGGTTGTATTTGCCCCCATGGTTTCAGAATAGTTGCATTATCCTGTTTCTCTCCTCTGAGCTTCTCCAGTGCATCTCCCTCTCTAGTTGGCCATATTGGAATCCTGTTTAAAGCTACACTTGTAGAGATAATTATACCATTATTAACCATAAGAACCTTAAAACTAAGTCTGATAAACAGGAGCTATGCTAATTTCTTGAGTGCTTTTTTTTGGCTTTTATATCCATATCTAACAATTCAATTTGAATAATTTTGAGAGATAAATGTTAGACTTACTGAGTACCCCCAGATACATGCATTTAAAATTCTACTTTGCTGGGTGTGGTGGCACACGCCTTTAATCCCAGCACTCAGGAGGCTGAGGTAGGAGTGCTGTGAGTTCGAATCTGGCTTGGGCTACAATGTGAGCGCAAGGCTGGCCTGAACTACATAGGGTGACTGTGCCTCAAAAAAAAAAAAAAAAAAACAAAAAAAAACAAAAACCTAGGGCTGGGACATTGGCTCAGTGGCGTAAGCACCTGCCTGGCAGGCGCAAGGTTGTAAGTTTGATCCCCGGTGCCACGCACACACACAAAAAGAAATAAAATAAAATAATTTTATTATAAAGTTATACTTACTTAAAATTATACTTATTTTGCCTGTGTGGTATCATGAAACTGAAAAGTCAGTTTGCCTAAAAATTATGTATATATATGCAAACTCATACATAACCACATACCAACATTACACAGTACTTACAATGGAGAATTAATTCCTCTTGTTTCTATCCAATAACTTAGCACAGGGTACCTTCAGTGTGGAGTCGTTTTGCAGTAATATTTGCATATATCTGAGCCTGCATACTCAATTCTTTTTTCTTCCTTTTGGGAACTTTTCCTTGGCCCTCTGTCTCTATGGATTAATATTTTCCGGCCCAAGAGGATGCAGTATTCCTTTGATTCCATCTCAGTTGCCCTAATTAAAGACTGAAAACATTACAAAACTCTTTAAGTCCATAGTAATGCTTAACTACTCTTCCCAACGCATAACTGTAGCTGTCCCATTTAAAAGTCCTTTTCTTCCCTTCTGAGACCCAGAACTTTTCCTAACCTTACGATGTCTGTACCAAAAGGAGTTAGGAAGATGGAGAATACTGTGTTGACACCTGTTCCTCCTTTTGCCCAAGGCAGAGACTAGTGTGCCTATCCAGCCTTTCTTTTTTTTGATAGGTTTTCTCTTCAGTTTGCTGTAATAGTCCACTTTGTGTTCTATAGTGTTTCTTCACTTTTCTACGTCATTTTTATCCTTTATTTATTCTTCATTAGGTCCTGTTCCCAAGGAGGTTGGGTTGATGGGATGGGATGGCGTGCATATTAGTAATTGTGAGTGGATATGTTTCCATGTCTAATATCAAGGTGAAAAAGACTGGAAGTTAATAGTGGTGTACAATTACTAGGGCAGAGATGTTGGGTTTTGGATGTTGAGCTTAAGGTCTTTTCCATTTCTGTCTTCCTCTTACTTATATGTAGTATGAGAGATATACTGCATCTATTGAGAAAAGTTGATAGCATGTACAAATGGTCAATTTTTGGAGCTATTATCTCTTAAGCATATTTTGAAAATAGACTTGGTTTATAAGTTGATCTTATGTACAGTAAAGCTCAGGAATAAGCATCTATCTAAAATGTAGTATTATTTATAAACTACTGTGAAAGAACCTTGGTGTGAACAAAAATTTTTCTGTTGAAATCAGTATATCTTAAGTACTTAATATTTGATAATTGGTTATAATAAATTATGCTAATGTATTTTTTTCTCTTCCATAGGAAGGTGCTTTTGCACTTGTGTTTAAAAGTGTTCATTTTCCTGGGCAAGCAGTTGGGACAAGGTACATTATCAATCTAGTAGTGACTAATAAGTTGTATTTTGAAACATTTGAGTTACAGGGTTGTTCTTTGTAGTCTATAAATGATGAACCTTTACTGTAAAGGCTCTGCTCTAAGATATTCATGTGAATACATTTTCATATAATCCTTCTTATATATTGTTGTACTGTTTCATTTAACAGAATGTCTTAAAGCAAATACATTTGGCATTTATGATTTGCCTTTTTTGTTTGGGGTGACACTATCATTACTTTGTGAATTTGAATATTGGATATTCTCTATAGTACTAAAATACTAACTTTCTCCATAGTTTTTGGAAACATACATTACCAATAGATTCTTAGATAATTGTACTATCATTGCTTTTGCTAGTATATTTAGATATGGTTGTGAGGTCTAGAACAGTGAGGAACCTTAAGATTTCATAAGAGATATTTTTAACTTGAAGGCAAGGTTACTAAGAAAAAGGGCTAAAATGGAAACATATATTGGTATTCTGGGGTTTTATTTAACATTTAAAAAGAGAAAAAAATTAAATACAGTGTTATGCAGTGGCAGTTGGCAAACTTATTCTGGAATGAGAATTGGCAAATTTATTCTGGAATAGTAGTAATTACTTTAGGCTTTCTGGGCCACACAGCCTCTTTAGTACCTACTCAGCATTGTTGTTCTGGTGTGAAAGTAGTCATGGAATGTTTGTAATAGATTGGGCATGGTTGTATTCCAATAAAACTTTCTTTAATATAATTTCAATTTGTCCATTAAAAATAAATAATTATAATTAACACAAAAATTTTACTTATAAAAATAGGCACTGAGGTCTGTGGAGCTTAGTTTGCTGACCCAGTTGTTTTGATATATCGAAAGTTGAGTTTAGAGGAATAATTACTACATTATTTGAAAAATACTGACTAAATTCAAATTGTATATTGTTAGCACATTATTTATTAAAAAAGGTTTCATTCTGACTCATTTTCAATTACAGACGAGGTAGCCCTCTATTGATTGGTGTTCGGAGTGAACATAAGCTTTCTACTGATCACATTCCGATACTCTATAGAACAGGTAAAACTGCTCTTGCTTCTTGCTGTTATGGAAACATGGAAACTGAGTGCAGTAATTGTAAAGAATTCTCTTCCTTAAGTTCGAATAAGCTGGTTTATCCATATGTATATATCTATATATATAGCTCTGTCTAGACGTGAAAAAGGTATGTGTTTGAGTTCTCTGACTAGTAGAATTTTTTTTTTTTTCTGTTGTATATCCTTAGCTAGGACTCAGATTGGATCAAAATTCACACGGTGGGGATCACAGGGAGAAAGAGGTGGGAAATGCATTCTGCATGAATGGGAAGGAATTTACCCTCTTTTGTTCATTGTTTACTAATTCTTTGTTCTTGGAGTGAATGAATGTGCCTCTAAAAAAGTGCTTATTTTATGGGGAAACATCTTTTTAATCTTTTTTCTAATTTGCGGAATATATTTTGTCTGTTTGCTTTTGGCATTTAGAAAACTGCTCTTAATTTTTCTTTTTAATCTCTGAGGTATGAGGACATAGTTGCAGTATTTTTTCTGTGTTTTAGAAATATATAGGATATATGGTTAAAACATTGCTACTTTGAACAAAGTGGTAGTTATATTTTGATTGGCTTTATTTGAATTTAGAGTTATTGTCGTTCCTCTTATGTTTCAAGTTAATTTTTTGAGTAGAACTTTCAGCTATATAAACTCTGGACCATTTTAGTAATATATTTACACAGAAAAATAAAATGGCAACAGTATGTTCTTTCTATTTACTTACTGTTAAAAGCTTTCCATGTAAAAGGTAAGGGAGTGGTAGACTCGGGAAATTGAAGCCTATAATGTTAGTGTTTAATTCTTGCTTTCTTGAAAACCACTTAGTAAAGTACCCTAAACCTATTTATTTTTGATGGCTACTGCTTTCACTCTTTTATCTAGAGCAGAAAATTATTTTCTTAAATAACCTTTACCCCTGAAATGTTAGTTAGAACTTATTTCTCCCCCATCACTCCTCTCCCTAGCCACAGAAGAAAACTTTATCACTAAGAATTTAGAATGTGGGTCTAGAATTCCAGATTTCTGTTAATAACTCAGCTTTTGTATATTTTATCTATGTGTGTTACCTTGTTGGTTGTCTTGGGTACTTTTAGAAATAATGGAAAAACCATAGTTCAGGTCTTAAGAAGTTGGAAGAAAAATTTACCATGACAGATTATGTTTGAATAAGCTTTATTTCTGTAACTCCTAGTAGGTAATGAGTGTTTCAGTGAGATTTAGTTAAATAAATAGCCTCTTATTGAGGGAGCTGTGTAAAGAGAGAACTCTGCACTGGTTTTTTGGCCTTTTGTCATTTCTTCCAGTTATGACAAAAAAGCCACTTTTCTCTCTGCAGGACAGGGATGATGATTGTATTCTACTTTATGAGATAATATATGGGAAAACATTCTGCCTATATTAAAGTTGTATAGATGTTCTTTACATAGGTAGTGATATCTCATTCTCTTAAATAGTCTAATAAATGTACTTTTATTGTTCGAAGAATAGTATCAGTATTTGGAATGAAATTCAGCACCGTTAGGATATTCCGTAAACAAAGCTAATTGTATTTGTTTTTGAAAGGTAGCTGTTGGGCAGTCCTCATTTTTCTTTGAGACTAGGTAACTGTATGGTACAGGCTGAACTCATGATCCTCTTGCCTCAGTCTTCTCAGTGCTGTGATTACAGGCATGTGCTATTGTGCCTGGTGCCTTCTACTAGTTTTTTAATTCACTTTTTTGGGGGGTGAGTGGGTTGGGGGATGTTGGAGCTTGAAGCAGGGCTTTACACATGCTAGGTCAACACTGCACGACTGAGTTACACCACCAGTCCCTTTTTCTTTTTCTTTTTTTTTTTTTGCATAGCGTAAAAATCAAATTTTTTTTTTTTTTTTTTTTTTTTTTTTTTTTTTTTTTTTTTTTTTTTTTTTTTTTTTTTTTTTTTTTTTTTTTTTTTTTTTTTTTGTACTGGGGATTGACCTTGTGCTTACCAGGCAAACGCTTGAAATGCTGAACTAAATACCTGGCCCTAAAATCCAATTTTTGATGGTCAGTTTCTAGAGTTTTGTCAAAGGCAAACAGTTGTTTAACTACTGCTACAATCAACATACAGAAAATTCCTTTCCCGCAAAAGTTCCCTTGAGTTATACCTCTGAAATCAACCTTTGTTCCATTCTACAACCTGATAAACACTGAGCTGTTACATTTCTATAGTATTATCATTTTTAGGATGTCATTTTATAGTTAGTTTTTAAAGTTTGATATCTTCTAAAACTCACTAAATAGGAGAGGAGATTTTTTTATTTTTTTATTTTTTGATCTTTTTTGAGACAGGGTCTCGCTATGCAGTTCAGGCTGGCCTTCAGCTCACTTTTGTAGCCCAGGCTGGTCTTGAACTCACAATGATCCTCCTGCCTCAGCTGCTTGAGTGCTGGGATTACAGGCATGCACCACCACATCTGGCTGGAGTGGAGAATTTTGAATGTACATTCCTAAGAATAATTATTGTGATAGGTATAGGAGTATAAACTTATGTGTATTAAGTCTATCAAGTTTGGTATGAAATTAAATTAAGAGTATACTTTCAATGAAAAAAGTTTATGGTAATGAATTACTGGATTTTACCTGGAAAAGAAATACTACATTAAAAAATTTACAGTGTAGCACTATTAGCTGCCACACATTATTTTATGGTTGCTATTTCACTCTACACTTTTTGTCTGTTCTTATTGGCTTATTGCATGGAAAAAGGTGATCTACTTGGCATTTTAAAATTGCTGAAATTACTTTGTGTTGCTATGGTTTTTTTGATTTTATAAAAATTTATGTATTTTTCTAAATTAACCATGATTTTCTGCATATTTACCAATTCATATTAACTATATGTGCTAGGCAAAGACAAGAAGGGAAGCTGTAATCTCTCTCGTATAGACAGCACGACTTGTCTTTTCCCTGTTGAAGAAAAAGCCGTAGAGTATTACTTTGCTTCTGATGCAAGGTGAGCATCCTTAATTGATTCAAATAGAATTTTTAGTAAAATTTCTCATCCTACAGTAAATGAAGAAGTCATTTTGTATAAATTTAGTTATGCTTTATTAGAGAACTTTCTCTTTTTTCATGTTACTAGGAATCAAACCAAAGGCCTTGTGCAAGCCATTGATCTGTATTCTCATCTCTAAAATCTTCTTCACTAAGAAGTATAAATAGCCTTTTGGAAATGGGGCTATAAGTGCACTTTTTTTTCCCACACTGAAGCATGTAGATTGGTTTAGCAAGAGTACAAATAGTCCTTGATACTTGTTCCAGGGCAGTTACTTTAGAGCACTTGTATTGTTTCCTTTTTCTCTTTCTCCTTCCTTCCTTCCTTCTCTTTTTTCTTTCATTTCTCTTTCCCTCCTTTCTTTCAGGTTACCTGGATTTTGTAGAGAGGAGAAACTTTGGTTAATTTATTATTTGCAGTGTGGTTTAACACAGGGCATTGCGCATGCTAGGCAAACACTCTTAACACTGAGCTAGAGTAGAGAATGAAGTATCTTAATCGGTATCATAGTATACTAGCTGAGCCCATTTTACTTCTATTCTAACAAGGATACCTACCTTTTACATTTAGAATGAACTTACAGTATTGTCATTTCAATAAAGGAATAGTACTAAGAGATTATATGAACTATAGCAGTGAGGATAAAATGGTCACACAAATTGCCAGTAGGTATTTGAGTCACTCTCTGTGGCCAAAAATAAAAGAAAATAATAAAAATCAGAAAATGATCTCATTTAGGACTTAAGGGGAATATATTATCTCAGTGGGAAAACAAGCGTCATTGTTTTCTAGTTTTGTAGATGTGTCATTGTTGTCATTAAATGGCTTTGTTACAGAGTTGACAGTTATAGTTCAAATAAACTGGAGATTACAGACATGATCAGTCTTTTTTTTAATTCATTCTTGCATTCATATTGAACACCCCGAGCAAAGCCATATGCTAGTCTCAGGGGCTCATAGTGAATAAGAAATAAAAATACTGCTTGCCTCTGTAGAGCGCTTCCTTAATAGAAGAGACAATTTTTAAACAATAATCACACAAATATAAATTTTTCACTGTAATAAGAACTACAAAATACTTAGAACAGGGTGATTTATCCTCTTGTGGGTAGGTTTCTTTAAGGGCATGAAGCTTGAAGTGAGAAGTAAGGTGAAATTAGTTAATTAGGTGACTAAGTAGAGGGAAGAACCCTGATTTTCTGCAGATGACTCATTCTGTGAGAGTTCAGGAGAGATGTACATGTGACTAGAATGAAGAGTAAGAGGAAGTTTGGTGGGAGATGAGGCTGGAGAAGGAAGTGTAGGGGTCATAATAATGTATTTTGATGTTCAGCTGGGGAGCCAAATAGAAACCATTAATGGTTTCTTGAGTAAGGGAGAAAGCTTGATTAGAGTTACTTTCTGTACTGGATTGGTAACTGGTGGTCAATTTAAACACCAGCTGAACTAAATCAGTGTGGTGCTGAGTGTAGATGGCCCACATGAGGAAAGTTGCCAGCATAAAGAGGAGACATGGAGAAGAAGACTGGCGTTGTGGGTTCTCCTGAGTGGTGTTGTTTAGAGCCGTTGGTTCTCCTGGAGCAGCTTGTCATGCTGTCTTCCTTGATGTGAACTCGGCTATTATCTTCAGAGGAGCTTGGGACCTTGTTGCTGAGAATGGCTGCAGTTCATTTTGGGGGAGTTTTGGCCCTTACTTTGAGCATTGCTTCCTGGCTGTACAGGGAAAGATGTGTGCTGTTCAATCTCCAGGAGAAGTTTGTCATGCTGGCTTCCTGATATGTACTGGGCTGTTCTTGGAGGAGGCCCTTGGGACCTCATTGTCACTGAGGATGGCTGTGGTACTTTTTGGGGGAGCTCTAGTCCTTGATTTGAGTGTCACTTCTTGGCTCCAGTGCAGAACCTTCAACCTGCTAGCACAGATCCTTCACCCTGTTGCCACAGACTTACTTCCACTACTGACCTTTGGGCCTTCCCAGTGCAGATCTGTGAAGCAGACTTACATGAGTCATTGTCCTGGGCTCTGGGCCTCAAGTTGGACTCATGGTGGGGCATGTCATGGGCTCTAGGTCTTCAACTGGACTCATGCAGGACTTTGCTGTGGGATCCAGGCCCTCAGCTGGATTTCCTTGGGTCTTTAAGGTGTGGATAAATTTCCTGCACTTTGTATTTAACTCCTTGGGTGACCATCATAAAATAATACTATAAATGATGTGTCCTGTATGTAATTGTTCTCCTTGCAACCCCTGACTGCAACACTTTCTGATACTGATTTTGGTAGGAAACACAATGGATGGGTGGAGATAAAAGAGAACTTGGAGGAATTAGGAGGATACTACAGTAGTCAGCCTTAGCACTGACAGCAGTTTGTACTAGTTTGTGGTAATGGACATAGCAGGAAGCTTTGAGAATTGTTTAGGGATTAAAATTGCAGGATTTAGTGATGGGTAGAAAAGGAGGAAATAGCCAGGCCTTTTGAGCTAATCCAATTTGGTTAAGTTGTTGTGCAGAGATCCTGTTATTTTTTGGTTCACAAGACACTCTCCATCCCCCATAGGTGATGGCAGTGTCGGAAAGTTTATGGAAGTACTGCAAGATTATAGCATTTGTATTTAAATTTAGTCCTTCTGTCCTGCAGATAGTTTCAGTGGAATGCTGACCCTTGGTTGACTGTAATATCTCCTTGAACATTTTATAGTGCTGTCATAGAACACACCAACCGTGTCATCTTTCTAGAAGATGATGATGTTGCAGCGGTGGTAGATGGCCGTCTTTCTATCCATCGAATTAAACGAACTGCTCGAGATCATCCTGGAAGAGCTGTACAAACTCTCCAGATGGAACTCCAACAGATCATGAAGGGTGAAATTTTTTGTCATGTTATAGCTTGTCCTTAAAGGAGGCACTGTACTTTCTGTCCACTGATGAATCTAATAATACTGTTGAGTGAAATCTTCCACATGTAGCACTTGGGATGCTGAGGCAGGAGGATCATTGTGGGTTGGAGACCAGCCTGGGCTACAAAGTGAGTTCAAGGCCACCCTGAACTGCATAGTGAGATTCTGTCTCAAAAAATAGGGCCAGCGATTTGGCTCAGTGGCTTCAGCGCCTGCCTGGCAGGTGCAAGGTAGTGAGTTTGATCCCTGGTACAAAAAAAAAAATCTTCCGCATGATTAGTGAAGAGGCAACCCCAGGAAAAGGGATGCCTTTTCAGAAAAATTATCTCTTGCTCTTAACAATAATTTTTCTTTTCTTTTTTTGTTTTGTTTTTGTTTTTGTTTTTGTTTTTAGAGACAGGGTCTTGCTATGTAGTTTAGACTGGCCTTGAACTCACTATGTAATCCAGGCTGGCCTTGACCTTGGGGTGATCCTCCTACCTCAGCCTCCTGAGTGCTAGGATTGTAGGCATGTGTCACCATGCCTGGTTTATAGTAGTTTATGGTTTGCTATTTTTAACATCATAAAAAAGAGATTATTTTAATGGTACCTGATATTTTAAAGATACGCTTAAAGTATACATATGGTTTATATTGTGTTACTTACTGTGTTCTGTCTGTGCTTCAGTTTTCTCATTTTTATTTTTATTTTTTTATTTTTTATTTTTTTGTGGCACCAGGGATCAAACTCACAATCTCACACCTGCCAGACAGGTGCTTAAGCCACTGAGCCAAATCCCCGGCCTACTTTTTTTGAGACAGGGTTGCACTATGCAGCTCAGGCCGGGCCTTGCACTTGCGCTGTAGCCCAAGCCGTCCTTGAACTCACAACGCTTCTCCTACCTCAGCCTCCCAAATCCTGGGATTTAAAGCATGTGCCACCACGCCCAGCTAGTTTTCTCATTTTTAGATAGAAACAATAGAACCTGCCTCATTAAGGGTATGTGATGATTAAGAGGGTTAATTATGTAAAGACATTAAAACTGCCTGGCACACATGATACCATGTTTGCTGCCATTGACTATTGTGATTATTTTGATTTTGATTTTTCTCCTTCCTGATTGGGTTGTGATGGGAATAAAAACTAACGTTTTTTGCATAACGCTGTATGTCAAGTTCCTTGCTATATTAAGCCCACATTACAGTTCACACTATGAAATAACTGCTGTTGTTATTTTACAGATTAATAAGAAATTTCCCTAATTGAGATAGTGAAGGGTAGAAACATGATATAAGCCTAGGCCTGACTCCAAAATTAAGCTTGTCATTTTCCTGGTTTGTTATAGCAGCATATTTTAGGTATGAAGTAAATGATAGTAACTTTTCCTCCATACTTGTTTATTTTTCTTCACGTAGAGTAAAATATATTCATCCAGTTCTTTAGACAATTACACGATATAAAAATATTGTCTGAGCCAGGCGTGGTGGCGCACGCCTTTATTCCCAGCACTCAGGAGGCTGAGGTAGGAGGAGCATTGTGAGTTCCAGGCCTACTTGGGCTACAACGTGTGTGCAAGGCT
Source organism: Dasyprocta punctata (assembly GCA_004363535.1). Lineage (NCBI taxonomy): Eukaryota > Metazoa > Chordata > Mammalia > Rodentia > Dasyproctidae > Dasyprocta > Dasyprocta punctata. The sequence continues at coordinate 29,913 of RJWM01007285.1, read as the reverse complement.
GGCCTGAACTACATAGTGTGACCCTGCTTCAAAAAACCAGGGCTGGGAGTTTGGCTCAGTGGCTTAAGCACCTGTCTGGCAGGCGGGAGGCTATGAGTTCGATCCCTGGTGCTGCAAAAAAAGTAAATAAATAAAAAAAAATAAAAATATTGTCTGTTGCATGGTGTTTTGTTTCATTTGTCATGCTAAAGGAAATTGACTTTTAGTTATGTACAAATTTCTTATTCTCGGGCTTATTAATTTTTGTTTTAATGTTCTAATTTCTGTTATTGTAGGCAACTTCAGTTCATTTATGCAGAAGGAAATTTTTGAGCAGCCAGAGTCGGTTGTGAACACAATGAGAGGAAGAGTCAACTTTGATGACTATACTGGTAGGACATATGAATTTTTATATTAAAGGCTTTTGAGGAGGTTGCCATTAGCAACCTGAAAGTTCAATGTCCCCTGTAGCCTTGTGGAATAATTTTGAGTGTCAGCTGTCACTGGAGGTTAGTCCTTCAGTGTATGATTCTACTTATATGAGATATCTAGAGTAACCGGATTCATGGAGACAAAAAGTAGATTAATGGTTACCAGGTATCCAGGAGTGGGTTGGGGAAAGGGGAGTTATTGTTTAATGGGTATAGTTTCAGTTTGGGATGATGTAAAAGTTGTGAAGATAGTGGTGTTGTTTGCACAAAGGTGAGCATGTGCTCAATGCCACTGAATTGTGTACCTAGGAACAGTTAAATGGTAAATTTTATGATTGAGTACCTGTGTGACTGCGAGGTGATAGTTCTGGGCTCTGTCCTGGGTACTGTGTGTTATAAGAATGAGTCCTGGTCTGCTTGCGAGAAAACTTACGTGTATCAGGCTAGGTTTTTTTCCCTCAGGTTATAAATAACCGATGGTGTAAACTTCCACAGAAGTCTTTTAGGTGATTCTGAGGCTGTATGGGATAACCCTTATCTTCCTGCATGTTAAGGTGGAGGTCAGAGTGTAACACTAGTCTTGTTTGTGGAAATTCTCTCCAGACCATGTGTCCTAGGAGTTTATGACCATCTTAGGCCTATAAACTGTTGGTTTCAAAGTTCAAATTTCATAGACTGGCGTAGACCATAGAGAAATGATCCCTGGTATAGTCTCATCCTTATCCTTAAGTTTCTGATAATTTAGATTACATAATTACTTAACAAAAGGTAAAATATTATCATATTTAGTGTCATATTATCATTAGAAATACATTTTATTATTGAAATGCCAAAAGTTTAATGTTGAATTTGGGGGAAAATAGAAAATGAGTCTGCTTGTGAAAGGGGCTTTCATATCAGGGAAGACTTCATGAAGCAGGAAGCTATGGGTTTTGAAGGATTTGGAAGGTTTAAATAAGTGAATCAGAAACTTTCAGTTGTGGAGAAGAGCATCAGTTAAGTGAGGTAGTGGAAAATTATTAGGAAGCTATTTGTGCAATCATTGATAGTCTGTTTTGTCTATCAGATCTAGTACTTGAAGAGCAGTAAAAAGAAAGGAAAGCTGTAAGAGGAACTACTGTGGAGGCCAGGAATACATTCTCTTGTGGGGGTTGGGTTGCAGGTACCTCCTTTTACAGAAATTATAGAACTGTCAAAGGCTTATGAACCAAAGGTGATCCTAGCTATGCTTTACTGAGATGAACTGAGTACCAGTCTCCTGTACCTTGAAGGAGTGAGAGACTGGGCTGCAGCTGTTAGATAGGATGTTGTCCTGTCTGGGGTAAAGTGAAAGGAGAGGGAGGCGGGCACTAGGAGAGAAGCAGGAACAGTACAAACCAGGATTTACATCTCCTGTTTAGGGGAAGGGGTTATTGAAGTTGATTGGGCTAGAAAAACTGGAAGAGCAGCAGAAATACCATTTAGGGTATTTGTGAAATTATGGTCAAGAAAATAATTGTTTCATAAGGGAGGAGAATGAGACAAGCATTGAGAAATTCGTAGTATCATTTTTTCTCCTCTTCTGCCCACATACTGGGAATCAGACTCAGAACTTTGCACATGAGCTATACCTTCAACCCTGAGAAGTTCATAGTTTTAAACAGATATTTTGTCTCTAATTATGTGCATAAAATTTTTATAATATAAACAAGATAGCAGTTACTTTTTTGTAAAATGAGGAAATCACAGCTCTCCAGTTTGAATGTCTTGCCAATTTCATATTGCTAGTCACCCATGGAGCTGGACACGTGACCCCCCATGTGTTCAGTGGTGCTCCCAAGTGCTCTCTATTCTTGCCCCTGTCTTCCAGGCATTTTTGCTATTTCCAGTAGTTATAGCCTACACATTATCAGAATAAGGCTCCTCTCAAAAGCATTATCAGTTCAGACCTTGGGTGACTTCTAGACCTACCTACCCTAAACTCCTTCAACTACCAGGGCATTTCTGAGAACTAATTGTAGGGAAACACAGTGACTAGTTAATTTCATCATCTTATCTCCCTGTCATTCTTCTGCAGTGCAAGTCTCTCTGGTATTCTGTCTGCTTTTATATCAAATATGACTGTGATCCATCCTTGAACTCCTGTTTCCTTTCTTCCCAAACAAACTTTTGTGGTACATCCCAAGATCTATGGGTAGAGATCTAGTGTAGGAACAGCAAGAGAGCCAGTCTGGATGGTGCAGCCAAAGTGAGGGAAGTGCTAAGACATTAGGTCAGAGTGAAGCAGGTGACAGGTCATGGAGGACTTAAAAGATATGAAAAGTTTGGATTGGATTCTAAGTTATTTGGGAAGCCAGTGACACTTCATTGTTTTGTTTTCTATTTTTCTGATTTAAAAATAGAATACCTCCCTACTATTAAAATTTTATAATGAAGATATAAAATCATTCTAACAGATAAAAAGTAAAACATATACCTTGGTTTTATAATATAACTAAAATAGGAAAAAGGATGGGGAGATAAAGAGAACGGTCTGATGGAGGATGGGAGAGCAGTGGAAGACCATGCCCACAAGGATGCACATTTCTTTCTCCACAGCCAGGGCCTCAGCTGTGTGAGTTTAGAGCCCTGGTAGCTACTCAGGGCCCTGAATGAGACATTCACCTACTGGGTACTCAAGCAATGCTAGTTGTGTGACAGAATAAATGCTGAATGAAAATTTCTTCCAGGTAGAAAACTAGTCAGTATAGATAGAAGGTTTCACAGATAACACACAGGTAGAAAACTGTGTAAATAGCTGGAGACAAAAAACAAAACAAAACAAAAAAACCAGACTTCATTGGAGGGTTTCAAGGTCAGATTTATGTTTTTCAAGGATCATTCTAAAGACCACTTTGTGTGTGGAATGGAGACTCTAGGACGGTGATTGTGAACCTTTTAGACACTGGGTGTCCAAACTGCAACCCAAAACTCATTTATTGTAAAGTGCCAACATTGCAATTTAACCTGAACCACTGAGGTTTTAGTTTAGAAAAGCAACTGTTATCTGATGTTTAGCTGCTGGGGTAATGTGAGGGTGACGTGGTTCACATGCTGACAGAGCAAGCTATGCGTGTCTGCTGTGGCATGCATGCTACAGATTCACTGCCACTGCTCTAAGAAGTCAGGAGGGCAAGAGAGGAGTCAGGAGGATGCTGCTGTCTTTATGTGAGAGATCCTGGTAGATGTGGAAGAGGGCTAAGAGCAGTGGAGGCTGCTGCCGACTTAACTGGAGCAGTTAGGCAAGTGGCGACAGCATTTACTGAGATGGCATAGGCTGAAATGAGAGTGGCATTATATTTTATGCAGAACAATGTTCTGGATAGACAGTGTGAAGGGAGAAGAAACATAACACCAAGATAGTTTTTTTTTCCAGACAGGCTTATGAATTAGATATAATAAAATTCATATTCTTCTATGTAAAATTCTTTTTTTTAATGTAAAAAAAATTTTTTTTAAAATATGAGATCTTGCTGTGTTGCTCAGACTGGCTTTGAACTATGTGGGGCTCAAGTGATCTATCTGCCTCAGCCTCTGAATAAAATTCTAAGTTTTAAAAAATTTTAAATTTTTGTTAGTACATGTTTGTATATGTTCATTGTGGGCGAATTGGTACATATACATGACATATCTCAATTCTGGTTTTTCTTCCTCTTCCCCCCTCTTGCTTAAAAAAAATTCTTTTTTGCTAGCATCAGGTTCATTTATTTATTTTATAAATTCTTTTCAAGTTAATTATCATACATTACAGATTAACAGCCCGACTAATGGGCCAAAACCGTGTAAAACACTAAGACAATTATACTAAATAAAGGTATACTTTTAGATACATCATCTATGCTGGATTACAATAATCTTTTTCTCCCTTTTTTTTTCCTGTTGTCTGTCTCTTATTTTGTACTTTATATATTTTCTCATAAAAGAAAAATCTTGTGGTCTTTAAGCTTGTGTGTCTCATTTACTTCACTTAACATTATGGTCTCACGGTGCATCCATTTTCCTACATGACTCAAGTTTATCCTTCTTTATGGCACAGTAGTACTCCATTGTGTATAAATATATTTATTTTCTTTTTCTTTTTCTTTTCTTTTTTTTTAACTTTCTGCAAAGCTTTATTCCATGTGTGAGCTCAGTCCTTCTTGGCAGCTGCCTTCCTCATGGCTGCAAGTACGTTGTTGCTCAGTTCCTTGTGCTTCCTCTTGTCGCAGATTTGCGTCTCCACCCGTTTCTTGATGGACTCAAGGGCCCATTTGTCCTTGGAGACTTTGAGCAACTCCATGGTGCGCTGCTCGTAGTGGGTGAAGCTGCACACCTCCTGGATCATATCCTGCACGAACTTGGTGTGCTTGTTGAGGCCTCCACGGTGGCGACTGTGCCTCGGATTGATTACATTCTTTGTCACCTTGTGGCCCTTGTTGAGGCCCATGGCTATGGAGTAGCACAGAGCCATGGCTACTGCTCTTCAAGGGTTGCTGCAGCGAAAGGACCAATACATTTTTTTTATCCATTCATCTGTTGATAGATGTATAGGATGCTTCCAAAATTTTAACTATTAAAAATTGTGCTGCTGTAAATATGGGCATGCATACATCACTGTGGTATGATTTTTTTTTTTTTCTTTTTTGAGACAGGGTTTCACTATGCAGTTTGGGCTGGCCTTGAACTCACTTTGAGTTCAAGCTGACCTTGAACTCTCAGTGGTCCTCCTGCCTCAGCCTCCTGAGTGCTGGCATTATAGGCATGGACTACCACACCTGGTTTGTTATGATGTTTTTAATTCTTTTGGGAAGATACCTAGAAAAGGAATAGCTTGGTCAAATAGGATTTCAAGTTTAGTTTTTTGAGACCTCTCTATACTGATTTCCATAGTGATCACACTGGTTTACACTCCTACTAACCTTGTGAAAGGGATCCTTTTTCCACATAGCCACTGCAGCATTTGTTATTGGTTGATTTCTTGATAGCCATTCTTTTTTGAAATGAGATGTAGTCTCAGTGTTGTTTTAATTTGTATTTCCTAAATGGCTAGTAATGTTGAACACTTTTTCATGTATTTGTTGGCTGTTTGTACTTTCTCATCTGAGAATTGTTTATTCATTTCAGATGCCTATTTTTTGATTGGGTCTTTAAGTTTGGGAGAGTCTAACTTTTTTTTTTTGAGATCTTTATATATTCTAGGTACTAGTTCTCTGAGAAATTTCTGGCAAAATTTTTTCCCCATTCTATAGGTTGTCTCTTCAGTTTGTTGGTTGTTTCCTCTGCAGTGCAGAAACCTTTTAATTTGATGTGATCTCATATGTTGATTCTAGTTATTATTTCTTGTACAACTGGGGTTCTGTTCAGAAAGTCTTTTCCTGTACCTGTGTCTTCAAGAGTTTTACCTATTTGGTTTTTCAGCAGATTGTTTCCATCCTAGTATTTAGCTCTTCGATCCATTTTTATTTTAGTTTAGTGCATGATGAGAGATGTAGGTCTAGGTTCAATCTTTGGCATGTAGATTGCCAGTTTTCCCAGCACTGTTTGTTAAAGAGGCTGTTTGTCAAAGATAAGGCAACTGAGTGTGCCTGGAGTTGTTTCTGCATCCTCTCTTCTGTTCCATTGATCCACAAGTCAAAATTCTGTTTTGGCAAACCTCCATGCCATGGTCATAATCATGATCTTTGTAAAGCTAAGATGTAGAATAATTTTCTTGTGTGCTTTTGTCTGCCTCTTCCTAAACCACAGCCTTCAGCACCTACTGATTAACCACATCACTATAGTTTTGCTTTTAAAATAACTTTTAATTGAAAGAAACAGATGTAAAAATGACTGAAATAAAGTAGAACACAGTAAGCACTGTAATTGTGTGTGCTTGTGGGGTGACTAAGGCTAATTACTAGTTTGGGGGGAACGATTAACTTGTAGCCAATTAATTTACTTTTATAACTATGGAAAACTGTGGTTCCCAAAAGGAATGTGAATTCTTAAAATAGCAATATTATTTTTCATGTTTGCAGTTAACAGTCATAAGAAGTGATTGCCTACTTCATATAGTTCTTTTTTTTTTTTTTTTTTTTTGGTACCGGGGACCAAACTCACAAGCTCGCGCTTAAGCCACTGAGCCAAACTCCCAGCCCTATTTTTTTTGAGGCAGGGTTGCACTATGTAGGTTAGGCCAGCCTTGCTCATGTTGTAGCCCAAGCCAGCCTCGAACTCACAACGCTCCACCTACCTCAGCCTCCCGAGTGTTTGGATTAAACACATGTGCCACCACCCCCAGCTTTCATATAGTTTTTTACTAAATAATTATATACGCTACTTTTTATTTCAGTGAATTTGGGTGGTTTGAAGGATCATATTAAGGAGATCCAAAGGTGTCGGCGTTTGATTCTTATAGCTTGTGGAACAAGTTACCATGCTGGTGTAGCAGTAAGTAGCTTAAAAATTTTTAATTATGTTACGTTGGATTTTGGAGGATAGCTGCAGACCAGTAGTACCTCTAGTAACACATCATGTAAAACTATCTTTGTTTAAAACATGTCTTTTCATGTTTAGTGATAAACATTAGAAAGGGGTTTAGAGAATAATGACTCCTTGAATGATTTATCTGTGGAAGATCTGCTCCACACAGCTCTTTATATATACAGACCACTTGCAGTTGTCTTCATGACAGTCTGAGAGGGGAAGAGTGCTATACCATCCTAGACTAGGGACCATGCCTATTATGTATACAAGAAGAGGCATTGGGGTTTGCTTAGCATTGCTCACTTGCCTCAGACAGATGGCCAATGGCATGCATGAATTTCAACAGAAACAATGCTTTCCTCTCCTCAAAATAACACATGTGAGTATATTTGCTTGTAAGAATATCTGCACTCCTACCTGTCTAATGAGACTTGTATTAAAATGTTAACAGTAAATACTGTTATCATTGGGTAGTGGGATTTTGATTGTCTTTATTATTTTTATTTAACTTTATGCATAATTTTTATGATCAGAAAAAGTGAAAACTATCAGTTGAATTCCAAGAAGTCCAGTGAAAAGAATATTTGAAGGCAAGTTGGATGACCATATCACCTTTTCTCTGCAGACACGTCAGGTTCTTGAGGAGCTGACTGAGTTGCCAGTGATGGTGGAACTAGCCAGTGACTTCCTGGATAGAAACACGCCAGTCTTTCGAGATGATGTTTGCTTTTTCATTAGTCAATCAGGTATGAAGGGAAAAGAAATAATATTTTTGTAATAATTCTAGTGTATTTTGGCAAAAACTATTTAAAGAAATTGGTATTACAGATGATAAATACAGATTTACTTTAGTGTTACATTCTTTAAGAATTACTAAAAATGAAGACCTTTTATGCTCAAAGTGCTGAGCTTTCAAAAGCAGAAAAAAGACCCTAGAAAATCTCTTAATAAAAGTTTTGTAGCCTTTAATCCCAGCACTCAGGAGGCTGAGGTAGGTGGAGCGTTGTGGGTTCGAGGCCGGCTTGGGCTACAACGCGAGTGCAAGGCCGGCCTGAGCTACATAGTGCGACCCTGCCTCAAAAAACCAGGGCCGGGAGTTTGGCTCAGTGCCTTAAGCGCCTGCCCTGGCAGGCGCGAGGTTGTGAATTCAATCCCCGGTGCCGCCAAAAAAAAAAAAAAAAAGTTTTGTAAATTTATTAAGTACATGTTTTATGCTTTGTGTAAAACAAATGATATTATTAAAAGAGTGGTCAATTTATTTTTGCATCAAAAACCAGCGAATGCTGAATCTACTCCACATGTTACTTCTTTGGTATCTTTTGCACAGGTGAAACAGCAGATACCCTGATGGGTCTTCGTTACTGTAAGGAGAGAGGAGCTTTAACTGTGGGGATCACAAATACAGTTGGCAGTTCTATATCAAGAGAGACAGATTGTGGGGTTCACATTAATGCTGGTCCTGAGATTGGTGTGGCCAGTACCAAGGTAAATTTTTGACTTCTGTCTCTAATGATTATGTAATCATAGTGTTGGTGAAACAGACTAGCTTTTAGACCAGTATATATTCTGTTTTTTATTGTGAACAGTTATATAACTCACATATTTTAGTAATCATTGTAAATATTGTAATACTTAAGGATAAATAAATAATAGGCACAAGACTATAATCTCCTTCCTTCCCCCAATCTCAGTGTTTAAAAGGGAAAGATACATATAAGTCCACTTTTAAAAGGTCTCTGCTAGATATTCCTGTTCATCACTTACAACCTTCCTGCTAGGGACAGTGGGATACATAGTACACATATCCCCTTCCTAAGGTAGTTGGGAATTAGAAATGCAACATATTAGAAATAATGTGGTTAATTCAAGTAATTTTCTTTCATATTTTTATTTATATATTTCTAGTTTCTTGTAAATGTCCTAAAATGCACATACTATTTATTTATTTATTTATTTTTTGCATATACTATTTTTGAAAGTGTATGAAGGAATATTTCTTGATGTAAAATATGGCAATTAAAAAACAAGATTTTTATAAAATTTAAAAATGAGTATTTTATAACAGTATTTGTTTCTCTTTGGAAATTACATCTATGAATATTTAAAGGACTTTTAAAGGACTTTTTAAAGGCTTAGTAAAACTACTTTGCTCTTAGAATTTGGGATATGCAGCCAGGCGTGGTGGCGCACGCCTTTAATCCCAGCACTTGGGAGGCTGAGGTAGGAGGAGCGTTGTGAGTTCGAGGCCGGCTTGGGCTACAACATGAGTGCAAGGCCAGCCTGAGCTACACAGTGCGACCCTGCCTCAAAAAACCAGGACCGGGAGTTTGGCTCAGTGACTTAAGTGCCTGTCTGACAGGTGCGAAGTTGTGAGTTCAATCCCTGGTGCTGTAAAAAAAAAAAAAAAAAAAAAAAAAGAAATTGGGATATGCATAAATTCAGTAATGGTAAACATACTGGAATCTTAGAAAGTAGTATAAATACAAATGGTTTATCTCTAAGTATTATTTCTTTTCTATTTTTCTGCTTAAGCCTAATACTCTTTGCTGATTATCTAATTTAGATATTTGGGTATCGGTGATTTTGAGTTTAATTAAAGGCTTGTGGAAGATGATGTTAACTTGTACATAACCACATTTGAATTTCTTTATTTGTCTGAATCTCATAGTAAATTTTTTGGTTGAAAATCTCTGATTCTTATGTAAGAACTCTGAGGTTTTTATTTCTTGGCTATTTTGATATTACTGTCACTCTAATTTACAGAGAGCTGATCCTTCAGTTTTCTCCACATGGTAATTTAACATGGACGATGTTTGTGCTTGGGTTTCCATTCTGTGGCTGAATCTGTACACAGCTGCACTCAGCAGCAGCATGGATTTAGGGAACAGTGGCTGTATGTGTGATATAAGACAATTCAAGTTTTATAAAATGTTTGTAGAACTGTGAGCTGCCGAGAAAAAGAGTTTTTTTTTCTAATTCTGTTGTTTATGAGAATTGTAATTTTCCTCAACATTTTATTATAACTTGCAAGTATACAGTATTAAAACAGTTGTAGGCTAATATCCCAAATACCCACCTCTTAGATTCTACCATTATTTTTTTTTTCTGGAGTTTAATGTTCATGCTATAACATTCACTGATTTTGTATGTATAATTTTAGTAAATTTATTTAGCTATGCAGTGTCACCACAACCTGGTTTTAGACTAAGACTTCAATAACATGGCGACAGTCCTTTGTGTCCCTTTACTGTTAATTTTTGCTCCTACCCTTTAGCCTCATGCCCAGCAACGATTGCTCTCTCTTGCTATGTTACATTATTTTCCAGACGTATTATACACTGGCATTCTATAATGCATGCCTTTTGTATCTGGCTTTTTCTGTGAAGCATAAAGTTTTTAAGGTTCATTCAGTTATTTTTACAATGCTTTTTAAAAAAATCTTTTCTTTGAAATAAATATAGATTCATGGAAAGTTGCAAGGTTGTATTAGTCAGCTTCACATTACTGTTAACAAAATACCCAAGGCAATTAACTTATGAAGAAAAGGGTTTATTTTGGCTCAGAGTTCTGGAGATTCCAGTCCAAAATTAGTCAGTTTCATTGTACTGTGCTTCTGGCAGGAGTGGAATATCATGGCAGAACAAACTACTTATATCTACAGCTGGGATGCAGAGAGGATCAGAGAATCAGGAATTCCCTAGTTTACTTGAGGGAATAGTGCCAGTGGCCAGGGTACTTCCTAATTGTCCCACCACCTCCCAATGGGGACCCAGCCTTTAACAAATTGACTTTAGTTGGGGGCCCCATTGAAACCATAGCACTGGTACAGAGAACTCATATACTCTTCACCTAACTTTCTCCAATGCTTATATCTAATATAAGGAAATAAGCATCTTTTTATAGTGCATACTTTTAAAAATGAGTGTGTTGAAGGTTTAGTAAGTATGGCAATTTAGTATTGTTTTCTTTTTTTTTGAATTCCGAGCTAATTTTGTTTTCTTCAACTGTCTTAGACATTCTGGGCATGGGATTATTTCAAATAAGTTTTGAGATATTTAGTAGTAGACTCTTTCTAAATGGTAGATACAGGTTTGTATACTGATGGCTAGTCGGTGAAGTTATCATTGATTCTGATCCCTGGGCTCAGTGATGATTTTGTTTATGAATTCTTAACCTCACCTGAAAAATGATCAGGATTAGAGGGATATTACTGACTTTCTTATAGTGTCAGGCTATGGACAATTTGATACTTCTGTGGGAATTAATGGACATAAATATGCAGCTTCATAAATTTTCGTATGTTATTGCAGGTGTTTAACTTTTCACCACAGTGCTGACTTTTGTTGAATTTTTAAAAATATACCCGTATAACTTTGTTTTTGTCTGAATAAAAAGAAAACCAAATTTAGAAGTTCAGAATCAACATTTTCCTGGTAAATTCTTTTAAACCTTAGTAGGTTGTATGTAGTGCAGGATATTTTTCTCCTGATTGGTTTCTTGGTATGTGTTGATGAAATGAGAAATACGGGGTTGGGTATAGTTCAGTGGAGAGTATTTGTCTAGGATGTTTAAGATCCTGATTCAGTTCACAGCCCTGAAAACAGGAGAAAAGAAAAGGAAACTATGACACTGAAATTGGAAATTAAGCAATAATAGCAGTGCAGTGGGAAAAAACATGTAGTTTGAAGTCACTGTCTGATACTTACACTTAAAAGCCAATGTTGAAGTGTTTTCAGTTCAAAGAAACACTAGATTGTAGAATAACATTTTTAGTGATGGACTGGAAGAACTGGAATATGACTTAATTGATCATTTTGGGTATCCCAGAGTTGCAAGATACTAGGTCATTCCCTCTGTCCTTATAATATATTTTTGTGCTTAGTTTATTGCAAGTACACTACAGACAAAAGATGTAGTCTGGGGGCCCTGGAATTTAGACTGTAGATGGTCTTAGATTTGGAGACAGGAGATTTCAATCCTCCTCCAGTGCTGTGGAAAAGTAATTCTCACCTTCTAGTGAGGACACTAGGAGGAACATTATACAAGTACAGGGACAAATGCAGAGTCCGCCAAAATAAAAGTATACATCAGGAAAAGAAAAACTTGTATAAATATTTTAATACTAAATTTATTGAGATTTCTTGAGATTAAATACAAGTTACCTTTGGCCTCTAAAAATACAAGAGGTGTTCAAAGTGGTGGCCATTCACTTACAGACATTTATTAGTATGGCGAACTGCTGCATGGCTAACCATGGTCATTGAGATTGCTGCACATGCATTTTCAATTTCTTCTTTAAGGGCCGGCAGTGTAGCAGGTTTTCTGCGATACGGGACATTCTCTAGGTTCCCTTAAATGAGAGTAGCACCATCTGTTGAAAAAACATCATAGGATTTTTCTGTTTCTGAAGTATACATGTAGTTTTTGGGCAGACTCAGTAGTTGTGGAAGAGCATAGGAGGCTCATTTAACTGTTGGGAAGATGAGGCACATTATAGACTGTCATTTTATTTTGAAGGAGTCTCTTTATCTAAATTACAGTGGGAAAGTGCTTACTAATGAAGTGACCCATGAAGAATGATAGAAATTCAGTGTATGAAAACTAGTATATCCTAAAGTTAAAATTACATATAATTTTACTGTATATTCATTGATACTATAACCTGTCAAGCACAATAATCCTAATGCTTTAATAATAAAAATGTAAATAAAATCTTCAAATACCTGAAACATAAAAATGTTCCTCTAAACAATTATTGATTTAAAAAGATACCAGAACTACCATTAAGAAAGACATATTAGAAAAAATAAAGACAGTGAACAATAAGGGTAAAAATGTGGCCAAAGTAATAATTTAAAGGTAAATTTATAGCATTAAATCTTTATTTTTAGGCTGGGTGTAGTAATGTATTCCTGGAACTCAGGAGGCTGAGGCAGGAGGCAGGAGAATTGCTGTGAGTTCAAAGCCAATCTGGACTAAATAATGAGTTCAAGACCAGCCTGAACTACATAGTGAGACTCTGTCTCAAAAAACGAAAAAACAAAAAACTATTTCTAAAAAGAAATTGAATTATTGGCTGGGGATATAGCTCAGTGGCACAAGCACCTGCCTGGCAGTCTCAAGGTCATGAGTTCAATCTCCAGTGCAAAAAAAAAAAAGAAAAAAGAAAAAATTGAACTCAGTTAAAAAAAGAAAACCTCGTAAGTGATAGTGAAAAATGAATGAATGAACTGCAAAACAGAAAACTTAAGGATCTTCATCTTAGCAAGCCTCAGCTGTTCTTCTGAAACCTTCTTAGGATTTTATCCATAGTAGTACTGTGACACAGGAGTAAAAAAGTATCCTAGACTCTTTGTCAATGTGATGTTTCACTGTAACCACCAAAAGGTTAGCATTGGATTTGTATGAAACCTATTTGATATTACTTTTGTTCTAGAAGTTCTATGTAGTTTAATAAAAAAAGATAGTAAAACAATGGAAAAAGATGAAACAAAATTCTCCTTCTTTGCAGTTATGATTGACTACTTGTAAAGCTTAAGAATATCAACTAAGAGACTTCTTAGAATTAACAAACAAGCCAGTTGGTGCACACCTGTGATTCCAGTGCTCAGGGAGGCTGAGGTAGGGGACTCACTCTTGAGTTAGAGGCCAGCCTGAGCTACATGATGAGATTCTGTCTCAAAACCAAAAAGCAAGCAAACAAACATTTAGTAAGTGCTATATATAAAACAAAAATCCCTATAAACAAACTGTCTGCTTAAAAAGTAGTTATGGGATTGTTTGCTAGAGGGGAATTCTGCTTTCAATAGTTTTAAAAACCAAATCAAAATAACTCTACCAAGAAACACATAAATGGTTCATAGATATTTTTAGATAAAAACAATATTGCTTAATTGACTTAATTTTCTAGCATAGATTGATGAAAGTCCCATGTTTCTGGATGGGAAGGTTTTTTTTTTTTTTTAAAAGAAATGATAGATCTGTGGGACAAAAATCAATAGTCGTTCAACAAAACTCTAGTATATCAAAGACTCAGACTACAGAAAATGCCACAGACCAATAGAAAATGGAGAGAAAATTGACTCCATTTAAAATAAAAGCAATAACACCTTCACTAAAATTAATTTCAGATAAACTGAAGGAAAATGTAAAAGGTAAAATGGAACAATTCAAAACAACCTAAGAGCTTAAAAATATTTAACTGATTAAGCTTCTAAGTAGTACATAAGAATTAAATAAGATAGTATATTAATCCAATTCAGGAAGAGTACTTGAAACAATATTAGACTTTCTTAAGATCAGTTAACAAAACCCAGAAGACAAAGATCCAAGTCGAAAAACAGAAAAAGAACAACAAAATTCTTAAAAAAAAGAATATGAATACCTAACAACCCTGAAGGAAAATTTTTAGATTCAAGCTTTGTATGGTAGCCAGGCATAGTGGTGCGTACCTGTCATCTGAACTACTCAAGAGGATCACTTGTTCTGTTGAGTTCAAGACTAGTCTGGACAACAAACTTTCTGAGCCAATCCAAAATTTGTAGCATAGGCAGTCAGAAAGGGATGGTTATAGCCAGGAGGAACTCTCAGGCATGGGCCAAAGCTGCTATCCACATGGGGAATTTCTTGTTTCTTTTTCTTCTGTCTCCTTTCTTCCTTCCCTCTGTCCTTGTTTCAGTCCCCACCCAGTCTTATATTTAAGGTCTTCCAGTTGTATTTCCATCTTTTTTTAAAGATTTGCGCTTGCCAGGGCAGGCGCTTAAGCCGCTGAGCCAAACTCCCCAGCCCTGGTTTTTTGAGGCAGGGTCGCACTATGTAGCTCGGGCTGGCCTTGCGCTCGCGTTGTAGCCCAAGCCGGCCTCGAACCCACAACGCTCCACCTACCTCAGCCTCCCGAGTGCTGGGATTAAAGGCGTGCGCCACCACGCCCGGCTTTTTTTTAAAGATTAAAATTTCCAAGTTTTCAAGATACAACTGCAGCTCATTATCCTGTCTGTGGCATTTCAGGCCTACACCAGCCAGTTTGTGTCCCTTGTGATGTTTGCTCTTATGATGTGTGATGACCGAATCTCCATGCAAGAGAGGCGCAAAGAGATCATGCTTGGATTGAAACGGCTGCCTGGTATGAGAATATTTACATGTCCTTTTGTTTTCGAAGGGAGTGGGTAATGGGTGAAATTCTCTCTCTGTCTCTGTCTATCTGTCTTTTTTTTTGAGACAGCGTTTCGCTGTGCAGTTCAGGCTGTCTTTCAACTCACTTTGTAGTCCAGGCTGGCCTCAAACTCGCAGTGATCCTCCGACCTCAGCCTTCTGAGTGTTGGGATTACAGGTGTGCACCACCATGCCCAACTCTCTTCTTATTCTGAAGCTACTTAGTCAATAAGATCTTTTTACTTTTACTGCCATATATTAAAAATGGCCTTGGTAACACTGCAGAAGAATTGAAACACTGACCTTTGTTGATTGCTCCTAATATATTATTATTGTTAAATCTGTTAAGTTTATTATCCATTTTTCAAACATTTTGCTAATATTGATTTCTTATCAGATTTGATTAAGGAAGTGCTAAGCATGGATGATGAAATTCAAAAATTGGCAACAGAACTTTATCATCAGAAGTCAGTCTTGATAATGGGAAGAGGCTATCATTATGCTACTTGTCTTGAAGGGGCACTGGTATGTTTTTGCATAGTTAATCTCAGTTCGTTGACATACATATAGACTGGCACAGTCATTATTTAGTTCAGTTTAGTTTTGCAGTGCAGGACCTTCCACATGCTAGGCAAGCAGACTACTGAGCTATACCCCAGCCTCAGCTATACTTTTTGAATGAATGAATGAAACAGATTAGACTTTTTAAAGTATTCTTTATTAGTGCATTATTTTTTTTCCCCTTGAGAGAGTGTTTTGCTTTTGTACCTGGGAAATGAGGATCAAGAAAAAAATGGTAGGGATAGATTTTCCAAGTACTCATTTGATTTAGTGTTAACTGGTATTGCCATAGAATTTAATTCAAAAGTAAAAACCAAGAAGAGTACATTTTAGCTTGATAACATGTATTTAGCAAGTAACCTGGGTTTATGTGTTGTCCAAATGTGAAAGATTAAATTAGCAAGTGGGAGAATAGTTACAAAGAAATATGAAAATATTCAAGATAATCTGAAACCTTAAAGAAGTCCTTGTGGAGCTTTAAAACTTCCAAATACTATACTATATTAGAGGTGCAGAAATAATGATCTACTAACTTGTTAGGTATATTTACAGCATATATTTAATGCTTTTGTATAAATTGTAACTTCATATATCAGATGTTTTGTATAATATTTACTTAAGAATAGAATTTTGAAAAATGTTCTGAAGCTCCATCTGGTTCTTTTTAATTAGAAAATCAAAGAAATTACTTACATGCATTCGGAAGGCATCCTTGCTGGTGAATTGAAACATGGCCCTCTAGCCTTGGTGGATAAGTTGATGCCTGTCATCATGATCATCATGAGAGATCACACTTATGCCAAATGTCAGAATGCTCTTCAGCAGGTGATCGCTAGACAGGTGAGTCGTGGGTGGTTGTCAGGACAGTTAGGGATTAAGAGTTGAGTTATTAGCACTTACTTGAATTTTACTATTAAAATGATAGGCCAGTGCCAGATAGGTGACTTACAAAACATGTTTACATTTGATAACTCATTTGCTTTGGAATACAGCCCTTGAGGTCTGTGAGGTTTAGGGTTTTGACAGGATCTAGTGCATAGATCTCATAATAGATGGAACAAAGACCAAAACTTGGAGGTACCCTCCAAGACGGGCACTTTCCTTGGGTAAAACTGAAACCAAGACTGAAACTGAAACTCTTGGTTCCAAATTCTTTTTATAACTAGCACATGCTGCTACCTTTTAATTTAATATTCTTAAATAATTATTTCAGAAGAAACCCTAACAGCTCTACGTTAATATTATGAATGCTGGTTTTTTTTTCAACACTAGTTAATATATTGCATATTGTTATCTTAGAAATTGTTTTTCAAGCCGGGCGTGGTGGCGCACGCCTTTAATCCCAGCACTCGGGAGGCTGAGGTAGGAGGAGCGTTGTGAGTTCGAGGCCAGCCTGGGCTACAACGCGAGCGCAAGGCCGGCCTGAGCTACACAGTGCAACCCTGCCTCAAAAAACCAGGGCTGGGAGTTTGGCTCAGTGGCTTAAGCGCCTGCCCTGGCAAGTGCGAGGTTGTGAGTTCAATCCCCAGTACCTCAAAAAAAAAAAAAAAAAAAAAAAAAAAAAGAAATTGTTTTTCAGGTTACAAGATCCAGGCGTAAAAAATGATCACACAATCACAATGACAACACAAACTGTTCTTTTTGATGAACTGACAGAGAATTAGTGGTATATAGTTATCTATCTTGCACACATATACATGCATACAGTTATATGTGTATGCCTACATACAGATAATCTGGAAGAAAGGAAGCGAATGCTGTTTTTCATATAACTTTCTTTAGATTAGTTGTTTATGTATAACTCCCAAATGATACCATTTCCTAAGAATACCTGCATTCAATTACTAAGCGTGTCATTTCTTAGTTATTTGATTTTTTAAAGATTATTGAATTTCACAAACCTTTGTTTCTTTCACTGCCTGATCAGTCATGCGAGTTTAAATACGTCCATCAGTGAGGCTGTATGTGGATTGTGCAGTACAAGATTTGCACATTCTTGTGCTATAGCCCTGCATTTGCTTCCTTGTGATTGTGTCTGTGTTTTTCTTTCCCAGGCGCGCCCTGTGGTAATTTGTGATAAGGAGGATACTGAGACTATTAAGAACACAAAAAGAACGATCAAGGTGCCCCACTCAGTGGACTGCTTGCAGGGCATTCTCAGTGTGATCCCTTTACAGTTGCTGGCTTTCCACCTTGCTGTGCTGAGAGGCTATGATGTAAGTGAGCCACCACTGCAAAAACCTTGGGTTGGTTTTTTCACTTGGGTACATTTTTTTTTTTTTTTTGCGGCACCGGGAATTGAACTCACAACCTCGCACCTGTCAGACAGGCACTTAAGTCACTGAGCCAAACTCCCAGTCCTGGTTTTTTGAGGCAGGGTCGCACCGTGTAGCTCAGGCTGGCCTTGCGTTCGCATTCTAGCCCAAACCAGCCTCGAACTCACAACGCTCCTCCTACCTCAGCCTCCCGAGTGCTGGGATTAAAAGCGTGCGCCACCACGCCTGGCTCACCTGGGTACATTCTGATACTTTTCCTTCCAAATTTTTAACAATATCTCCATCAAATATGTACCTGTCACCTGTTGTCTTTTATGGCCCAAAGATTTGTATTGCATCACGTATCTTGTTACTTACAGAACTTGAGTGAACATTGGAGAGTCACCTCTGAGGTTGGGACTCTCCTTGGGCAAACTCCACCTGTATTCTAAGTGTATGCTTCTTAATAAGACAGCTGTTGGCCTGTGACCTCTATTGTTTATATTTCTCCTGTATCTTGCAGGACTTTTAGCCCTTTATTGTTGTGCAAACATTTTGCTTTTATTAGTATCCCTTGTCAGGGCTACCACCTTTATCTAGGACCAAAGCATCTCTTTCCATGTGTATTGGCATCTTTAGAATTCTTTTTCCTAATTTTTTCAGATTTTGTTAAGGTACATTATTTGATTGATTGTATTGTGCAGGCTTTCTTGTTTGTTCTTTTTCTTTGTTTGCGGTACTGGGGGTTGAACCCAAGGCCTTATGCCTGCTATCCCTAGCTCCTTTTAAAATTTTGAGACATGATCTCACTCAGTTGCCCAAGCTGGCCTTGAACTTGTGGTCTTCCTGTCTCCACCTCCTATGTAGCTGGAATTATAGGTGTGCACTACTGTGTGACCAGCCTGTGATATTTTTATATCAGGTTATTTTTTTATTTTTTTTTGAGATAGAATCTTGTTATATCGCCAAGGCTGACCTTGAACTTCTGGCTTAAGTAATCCTCCTGGGTAGCCTTCTTAGTAGCTGGGATTACAGGTGTGGGCCACCAAGCCCGGCTCTAAATAAAGTAATTTACTTACAGCAAGCTCCTTTCTCTAAATCTGTGTAATCTCTCAATCCTGTTTTTTGCAGGTTGATTTCCCACGGAATCTAGCCAAATCTGTAACTGTAGAGTAAAGAGCAGCGGAAACGGGATGATTAAGCAACACAAGACACCTTTTGTATTTAAAACTTTGATTTAAAATATCACCCCTGGAAGCCTTTTTTAGTAAATCCTTATTTATATATCTGTTATAATTATTCCACTAAATTTGTGATTTTTGTGAAATTGCTTCATATTTTTCCAGTACTGTGTGGGGGAATTTACATAATGGATCTGTATTAGAATCTGTATCCAGAAAGATTTTAGCAGTCATTTTCTTTAACGAACTGGGTAATGAACTTCTGAGCCCTTCCATCTGGGGGGATTTTATGTTTTTGAATTCATTGGCATTTGTTTTACTAGGCTTCTATTCATTCAGACCAATGAAAGAGTGGTTCATTTAATTGGAGTATCTAAAGCCAGTGACAATGTATGCTAAGTTATTTACTGAAGGTTTTGCTAAGTTATATATAAATGGAAAATACTGTGATTTATTTTGAAGCTTGTTTCTGTTTTATTTTAAAATCAAACTGTAAAATTTAAAGACTGAAAACTTTTCTTGGTAGAATTTATATGTAAGTTTGGTTAACCTTGTTTCTCAAACTCGTCTTTGACTTCTGTGAGTGGAAATAATTTAGGAAGCAAAATATTATAGTAGTGTGTTGGTGTTAGCCAATCCTTAGTAGAACATATATATACAGTTTTATAGCATAAACTTTAAATTTGAACTGCTTTAGACAACTAACAATATGATTTTAAATTTGAAAATGGGGTATTGGATATCCTACTGTTTGTTTTTTCATCTCCTAAAAGTTTTTATTTCCTTGTATCTGTAGTTTTTATTTTTTAAGTAACTGTTGAAGGATATAGTTTATCTTTTTTTTATTATTTTAAATTACAACATAGAGCTGCTGTCAAATCAGTACTGGTACAAATATTGTGTTCAGTTTTGTCCCAAGGAAGAATTTTCTGCAATTAATTTAACTTCCTTCGCTTCTGTGTTACATAACACTAATGCCCTTAGTGCCAGTGTGGAACTTCCTTGCAATTGCTTGGAAGATTTGCAAGTCTTTGACTAATCATTTGACTAAATGTGTATGGTAGGCTCGGCCCAGAAAGATAATATGCTTTATACTGCTATTAATGAAGAATAACGTCAATCGAGTGTTACTTCCTAGGTATTTTTTCTGTCTGTACTTTCTGTGTTTCACCCTTGCAATTAATGTAGGAATGAAGATGATATAAAGTGTTACTGGTATGCATTTAACTGGCTAGTGTCAATTTGACAGTTTAGATTAAATTATTTAAGATAGTGTGATACCCTCTAATGTGACTAATAATTTCTTCGCAGAACTTTTGGGCCAGATCTTGGGGGCTATAGAAGATTATATGTTACCGGGTTATAGTTTGGTTAAGTTCTTTTCTTTCAGAAGTTTTCACTTTTAAATTGCGAAGGTAAAATATTTAGCATGATTATTAAGCCCAGTCATTTCTTTTTGTGTTTGAACTTCTTGATGAGGTTAAGACTTTGTAATAGCTATTGCTGCAAGAAAAGCACAGAATTCTGCTCATGTTTGAGGGTTAGAGAAGGAATTGACCTATTTCGAGGTGGTATGGAAGGACCTTCAGTGTTGGTGATAGAAACCTAATTGTTTTAGAAGATAAAGTAAGGTCATTACTTACATCTGTTTAGCTACTATAGCTATTCTTACCTATTTTAATTGTTTCTAAGATTATTTTGTGTAAGCCTGCTAGTTTTAGTATGAGTATAGTGTCATTTCTTACATTTGATATAATAGTACACATGAATTGTATGAGTTTATAGCATCTTTTAAATTATTTTATTGACATTATTTTGTGCATCATTATGGAGTACAGTGTGATATTTCATTGCATTTACACATTGTGAAATGATTAACTCAGGATGCTTAGGTTATCCATCATCTCAAACATTTATCATTTCTTAGTGATGAGTCCTGTCTTGTAGTTATGCTGTTATACTCTTTAGTATTGTTGACTGTAATAACCTGTCTGTGTAATAGAATGCCAGAACTCATTCCTTCCATCTTACTGTGACTTTGTACCTGTTGACCAGTCTGACCCTACACACACACACTTCAAGCTAGGGTATGTTCTAAACTGAGTATCGAAAACCAAAATAAAGAACAGAGTGTTATTTTCCAAAGAAATATGGTTTCTCTTCCCTCTTTCTTCTTGCTTTCTACTCCATTTAATCTAATAATTTTTAAATGCTTTTATAGACCAATTCTTTTTTTTTTCCTTTTTCTTTTTTTTTTTTTTTTTTGAGACAGGGCCTCACTGTGCAGTTCAGGCTGGTCTTGAACTCACAGTGATTCTCCTGCCTCTGCCTCCCGAGTGCTGGAGTTACAGGCATGAGCCACCATACCCAGCTAGACTCTTAATACAAAAAGATACTGTAATTAGGCAAGCCACTGAGTGAGCATGCCAGCTAAAATCAATGTAATATAGGATATAAAAATCTGAATTGTCAGAAGAGAGTCTCTGCAAAAAAAAATTTCTTTATATAAAAAGTCTATATTGTAGTGCATTTAAAATTTAAATTTGCTCACATATTGTTACCCCCTGATCCTTTTTTAGGCAGGTGGGCATGTGTAGTATCTAACACATAGCCCAATAAATGGCTATTGCTTTGGAGTTAGCTTTTCTTTTTTAAAAAAGTCACATATGACCCAGGAATAAAGATGAGGGAACAATTAATGTTATTTTTAGTTTATTACAACTGTTTCAGCAGGTGTTTATTAATACCTATTATGAGCAAGTCAGTGTGCTAGGCATTGAAAATGACATCCTCAGAACCAAATCATTTTGCTCAAGTAGCCTCATCACTTGTGAGGACTAGGTTCACAGAAAGGTACAGGGTAAGAGTGGTAAGATGGAGGTGAGATGAGTTTTTAATGCTGTGAGTGAGTAGATTTGTTTACTTAAGTAATAGTTCAAGTTTTGGGACATATCGTTTCATAAAAAGTGAAATGCACTTGTCCAGTAAGCCATCATCACAGGCTATAAATGTATATACATTGTCTATGGTACTCTAAGACAGTAGTCATTAATATGCAAAGATGCTCCTCAAAGGGAACTGACACAGGGTGATGTGCGGGTTGGCTGTTGGTTGAGAGAGCTAATATAATTTTTTTTCTTCAAGTTTTTAGCAGATTGCTTTGAAATGAAACTGTCATCTTTTTTAAATCCATTTCTCTTGTCCTGAATTCATTGTTTTTGGCTCCTAGGTAATAGTCCTCTGACATTTATTTCTATTATTCTTCAAAGAAAGAAAACCAGTTGAAGTGTTTGCTTACACATATCTTAAGTTCCTTGAGGATCAGTTTTTTTCTTCCCCCTTTTTTTCACTTAGGATATTCTGTAGCAATAAAAGAGGAAGACAGATCTTACCTATTTATGGTAAAGTACAATTTAAGTAATTTTTTTTTAAAAAGCACGTTTTTGAGAAGTATTGAAAAATAATCATAGTTCACGCTGAATTTGGGGAGGCCAAAGAAATTGAAGAGAATGATAAAGATGTTTGTTTAACAATATCCACACATGTATATTTTGTGTATGAGAATACCAAGCAGAGTGCTTTCCCCATGGACGTAGATTTAAGATTACTTTAGAGTCTCAAGTTTAGAAATTTTAACTCATAAATCACTTCCCTCAACTATATTTACACATTATCAGTAAATTTTGCAGTATCTTCAAAGCTTGATGTTTATATATACCCTTAAATTTAAGACAGTGACAACCCGGGAATGTCCAGGGTTAGAATTAAAATTATAGTTAACTCACAAAATTGTTAAGTTTTGCTATATTAACTTGAAAGTCTGTAATCGCTTGGTATCAGAATGTTATATAATCATAAGTAATGGCTAATGAGAGCATCTTAGGAAATTCTCAAATTGCTTTCTACACTGGTTTTCAGAATGAATATAGAAATGACTCTGTTAGTTTTTTGAGTGTTCTGTGAGTGTATATGTTTTTGCTTAAATAAATTTTTTGGTATTTAAATTATATTTTTGGGGGGGTTAGAATCATCTTTGCTTTGTTTCTGTTTTGTGTTCTCTAAAATGAAAGTTTAGTTTTCAGAGCCAGTTGGTTATTTTGTCCTCTTGTCAAGTCCAGTGACTCTAAGCCAGAACTGTGAATAAATTACCAAAAACTTGCTGAGAATTTCATGTTGAAGCAATTTGCCAATATTTGAAGTGTATATATGTAGTTGTTCTTAAAATTGTGCTGAATTAGGAATGTAGGAATGTAGTGAATGGTTTACTTTGTTTCTGATGCTAAAATTTTATTCATTACTGTTGCTTTAAAAATGATTATAAATAAGTATAAGCGTAATTGTTATTAAAAGCCACATGTCTCTACAGCAAATTCCCCATTGTTTTGGAAAGACTCATTAGAGATGGCTCTGTACTCTTTCTGATATAGTACTCGATAGGTACTATACTTTCTCAAATTACCTTAATTTTTTGTGATAATCTGTTTCTAGTGCATTGATAGTTGCAAAAGAAGAATATGTGCAGTGAGTGGCAAGACAATCTAAAGTTTCAGTAGTACCTGGCAATCTGTTAATTATAGAATAAAGATTCCCTTTACAGAATCCTTTCATAAATAGCAAGCTGGACTCTCCCTTGTGCTTACAGCACTTGCTCTGTTTTGCAGGAGACTCTTGGAGCAGGGTGGTCTGAATGAATAGATGTGCTGTTGGGTCTGTCCAATCAATGGAGTCTCTGGACTCTTATTCCTCTCTCTCCCTCCCGCACTCTCCATCTACAACAAAGCCTTAGACTGCCTCAGCAGTGTGCATCATTTTTGCCATGGGCCATACTTCCGATGTAAAATTGAGCTTTACTTCTACTGAACAGTTTCTTTAAATTCTCCTCAACTGACTGTCTTCAGTATTCACTGAGTTCTTCATAGAGGCCAGAAAGAATTTTGCTAAAAATTAAAAGGCCACTTTTCATTGAGTGGCATTTAGAGAAAAAACAGTTCTTTAAACTTTTTGGATAAGGGAAAGAAGTACAGATTATGTTTCTCATTAATCTACAGGCAATATGTTTCATTTTTTAAGGTGATATAGGAACAGTGTAGACTTAATAAGCATCCTAGAAATAAAAACTAATCTTGTGCTAGTACACAGAAAAATTATCAGATTATGAGTCATTTAATCAGCCCGTCCTGACACACTCAGAAAGTATATATGTAATAAGATAAATTCTTCTTTCTTATTTTGGTGAGCATGTATGCAACAGATTACTTTTCAGATTGAAAGGAATATTTGTGAACTTCATAGTACATGATTCATCACTCAGATTCTAAGCTTTGCCTATGTATTTTCTCAGAGAATGCTGCTGTGTATTTTCCTTTTTATGTTTCAGAACAGATTGAATACAGAGTATGATTGTGTAATTAAAAATATGGAATAAAAATGCAGCTTTAAATAATTAGAGAAATAACTGGATTGAATTATAGTTATTTCCATTTATCAATCTGCCTCTATTTCTATAAGATTAAAAAGTATTAGGATGAAATAAGTAATGTATTTTCATGTTTCTAACTTCTGGTGTATACTGAGTGATTTAGAAGCATTCAGCAATCATAATGACACTCATAAACATAAAAATTTAACAGCTGTTATATATTCTTGGGTTCTTTAGGAGTTTTTACCTCTGTCAGCTTTGTACGTTTTGAAATGGAGGCACGTATAGTGAGACGTTGGGTGGAGAACTGTGAGGATTCTCAAGCACGTAATAATGAGAATTTCAGATCCATTGTACTTAAAGAGGAAACAGTATTGCTTACTGACAGACTGCTATGTTCTTAACTTACGTTTTTCTAATTTGTGAGACCCAAGTTAATATCCATTAATAGTATTAGATTGTCACACAGCGTACAGGCTACAGAGGCTTAGATGTATCAAGAGCACTATAGTTTGTTTCTGTCAGTGGCTCCCATTTAGGTGATGTTGTGGTCCTTATGCTAGTATGGCATCAGTCACTGGTGTTTTAGGATGTTAAGTTCAATGTGAGGTAGATCCATTAGAAAGCTTGATGTGTTGTCCTTAAGTAATGCCCCTACTGGGGAGGAAAATGTCTGAGACAATAAAGACTTAGATTTTTGGCAAAACAAATAAAATGGCATTGTATCTGAGTGTCTTTCTGTTAGACCTGAACATATCTAGCCAGCTTGACTTATGGGGCTTTAAAAAATCCTGTTGTATTTTGTATGGAGAATTGTTTTGAAGTATCAAGTATATCTGCTTTGAAATTTATCTGTTGTTTTCTTAATTTTTTTATCCTTTAAATAAAATGTAAACCCAATATTGGCTTTTTTTATTAACTTATTTTCATTGCTACATTTCCTTGTTAGATTTTCATGTTTTGTTCTTGATTGTTAACTTGGATCTGTGTTTTGTGAGTAAAATTTAAAACATTTCTTTGAAGAAAAATTAACTTTGAAAATTCTTTATATATGTAGTCTTTTTTTGAGTGCATTAGATGAAGTGGGAAAATATGGTTGCCTTTGAATACACAGTTGGCTTTAAGACATTAGGAACAGAAAACACTTTGTGTTATTTTCACAGCAGATAGATGTGTATAAATTAGTTTGCACATTTCTAGTTCTTCATGGGAGAAGACACAGGAATGAGGGGAATGACTGGTTCCCTAGAGAAAAACTAGCTGACCAGCTTGCATATGGGTTTCTAAAATTTGACCTTCCCTGACATTCCTAAGTTAATGGGTCTCAACCCCTTTGGTTTCAATATGCTGAAATTGAGAGCGATTCTTTGTTGTTGTTGTTTTGGTTTTTTTGAGACAGGTTCTCACTGTGTAGCCCAAGTGGTGGTGTACTCTTGGCAGTCTTCCTGCCCCAGCTTCATGGGTGCTGGGGTTACAGATATAAGGCCACCACATCCCACATTCGGCCGAACAGTTTTGAAATGTTGAAAACCACCCACTTCAAAAATAGGGATGATGTTTCTTTTTATTTTTAAAATTAACCCAACTGTTACTTGCCTCTTGCCCAAATAGAATACCTCAAAATTTGGACCATTGTTTAAATGGAAAATCACTTCATAGAATTAAACAGCCAGCTCTTTTTTTTCGCTCGATACCAGGTATCGATCTCACAACCTCACACCTGCCAAGCAGGCACTTAAGCCACTGAGCCAAACTCCAGACCTTATTTTTTTTGAGGCAGGGTCTCACTGTGTACTTCAGGCTGGCCTTGCTCATGTTGTAGCCCAAGGTGGCCTCGAACCCACAACGCTCCACCGACTGCTGGGACTAAAGGTGTGAGCCACCACGCCCAGTTTAAACAGCCAGCTCTTGCTTTTCCACCTCCTTACCTTGTTCTGCCAGTGTCTTGACTCTACTGGATGTACTGGCCATATGAGTAAAACCTACAGAAAAATGAACTCTACTTAAATATAGTTCTCAGTGTCTTAAGTACAGAGAACTTGCTGTAGTAGCTTAATTAAATTTGCTAATCTTTTTTTTTTGTGTGTGTGTGTGTGTGGCACCAGGGATCAAGATCACTACCTCGTGCCTGCCAGACAGGTGCTTAAGCCGCTGAGCCAAACTCTTGGCCCTAGTTTTTTGAGGCAGGGTTGCACTATGTAGCTCAGGCTGGCCTTGTGCTCGCATTGTAGCCCAAGCCGGCCTCGAACTCTCAACGTTCCTCCTACCTCAGCCTCCTGAGTGCTGAGATTAAGGGTGTGTGCCATCACACCTGGCTTAAAATTGCTAATCCGAATGATACTCTAAATAGCATTTGTAGTCATTTTTCTTTTAGTATGTTTACCTTGTTTGGTCAGGAAATCAGAAATCACTGCTGGGATTTCCAGTAGAAAATGATTTAATATGGGGAACTGGGCTTACATGACCATTGGAAACTTGAAGAAATGCAAGTCAGAGAGCCGCTGTGCAAGCTGCAACTCTAGGAATTACCAGGAACCAACTGTCCCGTTGTAGCACTGGAGTGAGTGGTTTTCAGATACCTGCAAGGAAGGCATTGGCAAGTCCCTCATTAGCTGTCTGATGTCCATTAACTGATCTTAGTTACCTCTGGAAAATACTTATTTCTACCCTTCTTATCCTTCTAAATTGTGTTCCAATGGCTCTCGTTGGTGACATGTAATGGAAGACTATCCAGAAGGGTGAGGAAAATATAGAATCTTCAGCAGATACCATCCAGCATACTTAACACTTTGCAGTACATAGCGTCTACCATCCTTGTATCTGTGTTGTAAGTTTTCGAAGAGCAATAAGAACATCATGATTCTGTCTGACTTATAGCAGCTATCCATATTGAAGAACACTCTTTTCCTAAACAGAGGTAAGGAAGTTCCACAAGTTACACTCTTCATCTCTGTGTGATACCTGCTTTACTTGATTACAGTATCCCTTGATATTAAAGTCTCATTATGTTAGATGCAATAATTGAAAGTAGAAGGGGAAAGTGGATTAATACGTAAATATATACATACCAAATAAATGAATTATTCATTGCTATTGAGATCTTTATTTTCAAATGTTAATGCTACTACATACACACTTACAAATACATACACATTTTCTTTTCCATTATTCATTTGGGGTGTGGCTTATCATCCTCCAGCATTCAGGTACTTGTGATTCTTTGCCAGGTCTTTCTGCCTCTCCTCTCATTTTCAACAAGGCTGACACAGCTTCCTATTTTCCCCACCTTTGTACCTAAACTTAGTGTCCACGTGTGGAAAAACTGGCAGCAGGAATGTGTAGCAGACTAGATAACTAGCGGGACTTCCCAGCTCAGAAAACTTGATGGATAAATACGGGGAAAATTTTTCAATTACGTAGTTGTCAAGAAATAAAGGAATTTCAAGAGGTAAAAGGAAAAAAGTAGCAAGTACTGACACTGATGGTTATGCTGAGGGGAGCATCTGCGAGCATCTCATAGACTAGATGTGTTTTCATGGGTTACTTGTGGTGGGACAACAAACTGAGACAAGCTGGAGAAACATGGGAAGTCTGAACAAATAGCACATTGCATTCTTGGCAAAGTAAACCAGGAAATAAAATACGTGATGAGATGGATATGAGGACAAATGCAGGTCTCCCGTGAGAATTCATTACTACAGCTAGTTGCCTTGCAGGTTCAAGTAGAACTTGCCCTACCCATAATGTCCTGAAAAGTTGAGTTGATAATGCGCCTGTACACCTAACAGAAGCAAACCCGAATTCTTTCTGGAGGAATGTACTGAAAACACAAACCTCTGGCACTCTCATAAATGTTCCAAGAAACAAGCTCAGTATCCCAAATTACAAATGTACCATAAGTAAGAAAGGAAATGACAAAGAAACTTGCAAAGAGCAAAAATATGTCAGAAGCAATATGAGGACTCTAACCCAACAGGAATAAAAATGATATGGCAATTCAGGGAGCACTAAAAATGAAATGTAATAGTTGAAGTGAGGATGGATGAACAGACCCCATTAGAGAATTTGTGAAAAACCTAGAACTACAGCATTTGTAACAGTGTATTAAAAAACAAACAAACAAAAAAACTAAAAGTGAAGACTTCTGGACTTTAAGAGATATTGCCCAGGCCAAAGTAAAGGCAAATTTAGAATTTAGGGTCTGCAATAAATCTCAAACAGGTTAAAAGAAATTCTGTATTTAGAAAGATTGCTTTTAAGCCGCAGACCAAAAGACAGATCTTAAAAACATCCAGAGATAAGAGTAACAACAGTCTATAATTAGACTGATAGTTGATCTCCCAATTGCAACAACAGAAATGAGGACGATGGAGTAAGTCCAGAGTAATGAGAAAATAGGACCTCATGGTGCAACAGTAGTGTGTTGAAAATAACTGGTAAAAATAAATGTGCTGACAAAAACTGGAATTCTCATTAAAGAATCTTTCAAAGATAAATGTTGGGATGATGAAAATTGATTTTTAAAAAAAAAGGATTCCAGAAAGGCTTGATATACAAAACTGAATAGTGAACAACAAAAAGAAAAACTTTCTCTTTTTTTGGAAGGAGGGGTTTTGTTTGTTTAGAGACATGGTCTCACTAAGTAGCCCAGGCTGACCTCGAACTTGTAGCGATCCTCCTGCCTCAGCCTCCTGAGTGCTAGGATTACTGGTGTGTGCCACCATGCCCAGCTAAAAACCGCCTTTTAAAATGAGAGTAAATACAAAGCATTAGCTGTCCTAAATAGTAATTTTTTTTTTTTGGTACCAGAGATTGAACTCAAAACGACGTCACACTTTCCAGGTAGGTGCTTATGCTGCTGAGCTATATCCTTGGCCAATAGTAATTTTTTTTATTGATGCATGTTTGAAGTGAATAATTCTTACGTTCATCTTGGGGACTTGGTATATTATATTTCTTTTTTAATTTCCTCCCCTTCTTTCCCCTGCCCATATCTTTTGGATCACTTCATAATTATAAATACATGTATTATTTTTAAATTTTTTTATTTTAAAAAAGCAAAAGAGGCCCAACTCGACCGGGTCCTGCGATTCACCGCAATCCAAGAATCGGCACGACCCTCACGGGAACACCTGGCCAGCCTCACAGGACACAGAGGTACGCAGCCCAGCACAGATCAGCCTGGGACCCCAGAACTGCTCACCGGGGACTGACCAACATAGCTGCAGGGACTTAGAGAGCTTGTGCTCCCCACACCAGAGCGCCGAGTGCTTGCGAGCTCCATACTTCAGTGGAGCCGCTTGTGCGTGCACCAGCCCAGAACTCGCTGACCCTCACCCAGCCGGGTTTCTCCCGGCACTGCAGGCCTGCAACTTGCCCAGGCTTGCCCTGGCGGAGTAGTTGTCGTTCTGAACTTGCAGACAGACCTGGGCTCCGGGCGGTGTCACTCGGGCGTACTCTGCCTAACTCCCCAG